>OX243816.1:1696576-1699076 GCA_945859605.1 Lumbricus rubellus | reverse complement strand
TATCATCGTCGTCATCATCATCATCATCATCGTCGTCGTCGTCTTCATCATCATCATCATTATCATCATCATATTCCTTTCCGTCACCGTTGTCGTCGTCGTTTTCGTCATTATTCATTATTATCACTGCTTCTTAAACTGATTGTGCAATGTGCACGCACGCTCCTATACCTTTTATTCATTCGTTCATGCATTCATTCATTCGTTCATTCAAATAAATCATTCATTCGTTCATTCTTTCTTACCTGCATGCATTCATGTATTCGTGCATTAATGCACTCATTCGTTCTTTCTTTCATTCATGTATGCATGCATAAGATGCATTCGTCCATTCATTCATTTAAATTCATTTTGGTGACTGATATAGCTTCCATTCAAGACACCGACTCAGACTCATTTGTCTCTTTCATCGTTAGTTGACTTTTATGCCATTGAATCGCATGTTATTCATTTTGAAAATGTAGGTCGGCGCGAAAGCTGCAGAAGAGTGGGTGAAAATAAGCACTAAAAGACTGAGAGCCGCCAATAAAAAAACGGGCGAGTTGGATGTCGAGATCGATCTTGCGGTTGAATCAGCGCAGCACTTCTTCATCGAAATCACAATGAATCCTAAAGAAAAAGGTGGCGTAGATGCTTTAATTAGCGCTGCAGGCAAAGAAGGGGAACCATTGAGTGATCATCCCATGGATGTAAAAGCCATGGGCGACATGCTAAAACTGGTAAAGATATTCCGCGCTCATCCAATGAAACCGAATGCTGCTTTGCAGGCGTACAGGCCACTAATATCTAAATACTTTGAAGACACTCTTTGTATCAACGACAACTCAGAAGATCCGATGAAAGAAACTGATGAAACTAAAGATACGCCAACAGTATATTTACATGTGCGTATATATGAACATATTTACCGATGCAACTATCATAATTGCAGGCGTTCTTTTAAATCGGAGGAAGGTTTAGATGCCCACCGTAAAAGGGAACGTGCTTATGAAACAGAAAAAGAAGGCAGCCTTAAGCAAATTATTCACTCAACTATTGAGCATTAGTTGAAAATGTTTGTGAAAATCTACAGGAGATTGATTATTGCAGAATACTTCTTGAGCGCAGTCAGTCGAATGTCTTTTGAAAAAACAATTCATTCTCTAAGATCAGCCCTGTCGTACATTGAAATGAACGGCAGCCTAGAGATTGTTAAGGTTAGGCATCTTTGTTAAGTAAGCCTATTCTTAAGTGTATCTTTTAAAGTATCTTCGTTTAATTTCTTTGTCTAGTATCTTTATTAAGCATCTTGTTAAGTATATTTTGTTAAGTATCTTTGTTAAGTAGCTTTGTAGAGTAGCCTATCTTTGTTCGATGTCGCGAATCAATTGATACGAGGTCTCCAGAAATAAAGGTTTGAGTTACACTCGAGTTTGACCTTAGTAAATTTTTTTGCTTCTTTGGGAAAATGAAGGACGCGGGTCATTTTGCTGTTTATACACCATACAGACATGGTAATCGTCTTTTGTGAGCGGTGTACAATGGTCATCGTTACCGGGTTCAGTTTCTTTGCTGGGTAGTTGTTGTATCTGACTTAATCCTCTCCTACACTACTTATACTTCGACCATAGACCCCGGCTTAAAAAATCTTTCAGACCTAATGCGAGTCTTTGTTCTAATTGGTCTTGCGCTGAGGAAGCAACTTCCTTCTTCGACGCGTTTCTCATTGTTCGTCAGTCTTAATTATCTGTCTGTCTGTCTTACTGTCTGTCTGCCTGTCACGGGCAGATTTTGCTTTTAGTTCATGGGGGCTAAAGCACGCATTCACCTCTCTCCCCCTGCTGCAAAGTGACACACCTCCGTAAGGTGGAAGGTTTGGGGCATTTTGAGGTCCCAGCCAGCGTCGAAGGCTAAGCCCCATCCTCTAAAATAAATGCATTTTGTATAGGCCATACTTGGCACTTATTTATGGTGAGAAGGTTTTAAAGACATTCACTGCTTAAAAAATACACTAAGCGTTGAGTTCCACAGTTTGCATATAGGCCTACACTATAGGCTACAGGGAACCAGATGACAGGTCTCCGCGGGCACGAGGCTAAAGCAGCCATCTGATCACATTCACCGGTAAGAAGAACCAGCGAAGGAAGCATAATTCCCAGCCCCATGGACATGTACTTTGATCATCGCAACCAGTTCTTTCTGCGTTGAACAGCTTAATTTAGAAGTAGCTTAGAACATTCCGTGCAGGACTAATACGCGTAAGGCAACGACCTAGACATTTTCGAGATTCAGAAGGCAACAACTAACTTACACGGGAATTCGAAAATCAAGATTTTATTTCATGAATCACCGTTTTTTGGCGACCATGTACAATACAATAGAATACAACAAAACTGAAATTTGAGACCGCCCTTCTTACAAAGCTCAGAAATGCACACACGCCTCGACGGCGCAACTACAATTATATTGCAGAGTAGTAATTTTGAGTGAAGGACTTGCTCAAGGTCCCTACACAGTAACC
>OX243816.1:1406576-1691576 GCA_945859605.1 Lumbricus rubellus | reverse complement strand
ATAGGTTCTATGCAAATCTACGTCCATATTGAACTGCCTTCAGAGCGTGTTATTATGATTAAGAAATAATAATAATAATAATTATTATTATTGTATTATATACGTATAATTGTTTAATTATTAGGCTTATTTTATGAGAAGTCGTTCGATGCAGAGAGATCGCTTTAAGAGTGGCTTGTGCTTCACAATGAATCCTCGTCATTATTCCTCGATTGCTAACCTGAACCTGCTGTAGGCTACATGTATCCATCAATTAGGCCTATAATGTTCAATGTTAGAAAATAAATGTAGGGCCTAATAGTTTACACGAGCAACGCCTCTAGCATAATTATTAATGTAATCACAGGGCATGGAGATTTTTGTCAGCAGAGAATAATGTTGTGTTCTGCACAAAGAATAACCGAAAGATGTAGCGAGTATTCAAAAATGCCTGATTCTGCGTGTCCATTTGTTTTTCTATAGGCCGATGGAGTCAGCATTGACGAGCTAAAGCTTTCCGCAATGGGTGCTGCAGTACCCAACGGTTCCGTTGACCTGCTTTTTGATGTAGCGACTGGTTGATACTTTAATTTGTGCTGCTGTTCTGTCAGTGTCAAACTGAAATGGACATATAGGCCTATGACTTTTAGCATAAAATTGTGCACAAAATATTAATAGTGGCAATATTGCATTTGAACTTTCATTAGAACTCTAGAGATCTTTTCCAAAATATTAGCCAAATGCTAAGTTTTCATTCTTAAAGTAAAGCTATAGTGTATAGTCATAATAAGTAATTTCTTCATATATAAATAATTATTGACGTCGACTGCCAACTATAGTTTCCGATGTAAAGAGAACAGTTGCGTGTGGCTTCTATAATTACACCCTTGGAGTAGGAAGATAGTTGAATGAAATTCAGAAGGACGTGGATTCGATGCCTCAAACCCTATAGGTTTAACTCAGCATTCCATTCACCAGGGCCGATGGTTAAAAAGAGCAGCAGAGCTTGATGAACGGCTTTTTGCTGTACAGTGGTTAAATTCGTTGCTGTCAAACCTGATAAAATTATCATCTGTCACAACTATTGTTATCTAGGCCATTCCTTTTGCTTTTTTATCAGTTTTAAATTAAGTAAGGATACCATTGTTGTCCTTTAATCCTGATTCGAGTTATTTCTGATGATGGGAGATATGTATTGTATTGTATTGTATCTGACCATTTATAAAGCGCTTCTTGCAGCAAGAGCCTTTCAGAAGCGCTCCCAGTGCGTTCAATCCCGAAAAAAGGCAAGTTTTCAGACGAGAAAAAGACGAGGAAACAGTACCATAGAGGATGGCAGAGCGAACTGATGGAGGAAGCCCATTCCATAAGGATGGACCAATGCAGGCAAATGATCTGGATTGAGCCATAGCGGTCCTGACTCGGGGGACAAAGAGGTCACGCCGATCAGAGGACCTAAGAGGACGCAGCGAAGTGGCAGAAAGGGGCGAAGTATATGATCACAAAGATACATGTACTTCGGCGCAAGACCCAATTGAGACTTCAGGACGAAGATCAGGTCTTTTAATATGTATATTATAGGCCTATAATATTTCCTTTCTTTCTGCCATATCGCTGCGTCCTCTTAGGTCCTCTGATCAGCCTGAACCATTTTGCCTCCAGCGCCAGGACCGCCATGGCTCATGTCAGATCATTTGCCTGCGTAGGTCCCTCTATAGGAAATGGACTTCCCACATCAGTCCGCTCCGTCATCCTCTCCGGTAGTCTTTCCTCATCTTTCTCTCGTCTCAAATCTTGCCTTTTCTCGGAAGGTTGCAAGCACTGGAAGCGCTTCTGAAAGGCTGCTGCAGCGAGAAGCGTTTTAAAAATGGTCACAATTATACAATATACTACAATGCAATACGATACAATACTATGATATAGAATTATAGATGCTTCGATAAGTTAGGTTATAGACAAGGATATAACAAGATTTGAACTAATCACGAGAATTGCTCTAAGTTTGCTAGTAATCTAAAAGAATGCTGATTGTGAGGAGAATGTTGATGATGACGAAGATGATGTTTATAACAATGCTGCTGATGATGACGACGATAATGATGATAGTGATAGTGATTATGTATCTATACACGAAACAGTGAATTACCAGACTCATTTGATCTGCCCTTTCGCTTTCAGTTTTGATCGACCACATTTTCTGAATTGGATTCAGTTTCTGCGAATTAGGTTCAACGAACGCCGAAGAAATCCAGAGTTTTCGATTCAACGACCATAATAATAATTATTATTATTACTGACGGATTTTTGGAAAGAGGAATCGAAACGTTTCCCAATGTTTACAGCGAGAGTTACTCTCAGGCATGACTTTCATTCTGACAGTGCGCAGATTATACCGGGTGGCCTTCACAGATCAGGATCAGTAGCATGTGCATGTGGATAAGCAACATGTCGATCAAAGGTCGAAATTAAATTTATGCAGAACGCTTTACGTGTTAAACAAACCACGAACTAAGTACAACTAGAGAGTTATCAGACGAAGAAGAATTTTATCGACTACAGCTTACATCTCAGGTAAGTCCATTGTATTGACATGTAGCTCTGTAGAAAGGCTCTCCCCTGGGGTCCTTACTCTTCATATAACATACATTACATGTAGGCCTACAATTTGTAGGCTACATATGGGCTATAAACAAGCACAATATACATGTATATAATATATACCCTACATACATGCATATCGTATTTGGCCTTCCTTGGAGATGCGCCTACACCATTGAACTCTACCAGGATCTTTAAAGCTGTTCTGTTTGGGCGCGCTTGAGTCGGGAGCGACTCTGAGTAGTTTTTTTCTGAAGGGGCGCTATATAAATTTCCGAATGAATGATTGAATATACAATAATACATGAATGTACATGTATGTCTGTATGTATGTATATGAGCACTTGTTATAGCGCCCCTTCAAGATGCTACTCAGAAGCGCCCCCGACAACAGCGAGGACACTGGATCGGAGTTTCACGCCGAGGCTCCAGAGCAATTGCGAGTGAAGGACTTGCGCAAAGTCTCTACGCTGCGGCTTGAGGTGCAACCCTTCGGCTGCATAGCAACGAACATATCCACTACACCACCTCGCCCCACATTGTGTGAGCGTATGCCTATGGATTGGACCGTGATGGTGTAGCCTACTTACAGCGGAATCGGTTTTTGTTTTTAAGACGATTATGTAAATTATATGAAGCCACGGCGAGATCACATTTTATAATGATTGGATGATATATTTAGCCTAGTGTGCTTAGGACCAATCCGCATCTGTTACAAAGTTTTGTTTTATGAATAGGTAAATAGGTCCTATAATAATAGGTCTATTTATCTTTAATTATGTGCATAATAAAGTCAGTCGTGCTCTGTTCGTTGGCGGAGTAATAATTAACTCGTGTTCTGTTCTATAATATTACACAGTCTATAGGCCTAATTCAGAGATTTTATAATTATGTGCCCGCAGACGTCAAAGAGTTTGCAAGTGTTTTAATGACTGTGCATAAAAACTATCTCAAGTAGCCTAGGTTAAGTTGTCGTGAACTTTGTACTCACTGAGTCTTTCCTAACATAATATGCTAAGGGAGAGTCAGAGAGTAGGCTACTGTAGTTAGTGTATAGTACACATCTCTTACGACTTACGCAAAGGTGCATTTTAGAGTCGTAAATTAGTCGCTCGTCGCATTATTATTTTTAATTGGTCCAAATTCTAGTTTTGGAAGTATCCTTCTCATCGATCCAGTTTCTGTTTAACAAGAATTGTTATTTTTAGATCTAATACGACTTGTATTGGACCAACGCTGAAACGCATGCAACGGAGAATTATTATCAACGCTAAAATATACGTCTACAGTAGCCTATCTTATTCAGATCTTGTCATTCTATGTGCAAAACCCTCATACACTAGTTTCGGTTACAAATTAAGAAACACCCAAAATTCAATTAGCCTATTATGTTATTCTGTGGTTGGCACAATTGGCTCAACGCCAACAAACTGTTTTGTTCCGTGAATTTCAAATTGTAGAGCTCCACAAAATACAAGATGGCTGATGGAAGCAGAGTGACCATGGACGTTGAACCTCAGCAACTAAACGTGACAGATCTGGAAGAAGAAATCAAGTCTGCTATTACGTTGAGGCGATTCTTCTACATCGGAGTGGCTAAAGAGAACGGAACAGCCTTGGAGTCTCTGTATAGACGCGAAGAACGCACTCTTGATCACGACGGACATTGGAGTCAGACCAGTAGCCATCACGCCGACATAAAAGCGACGAACGATTACAAACTGCGACTCGCAATGGTCTTCTTCACTCAACTACTCATAGCGAAGGATGCTTGCGCTTTGGGAAATCAGTTAATTGATAATTTTGGTCGAAATCGTTTATGCATTAACGTGAAGTCGGAAGAAGAGGACCAGTGCTTTCAAAAGAAAGACACCGAACATGGGATTGTTTATCTGCGTGTTTATAGACGATAGTAGATAAATAAGATAATGATTGGTCGTAAATTGAAGCATTTTCTGCACGACAAGGCTACAAAACGAAGTTTAAGATGCATCTAAAATAGGCTAGCTATTAGGCCTATGTGATCGCAAAATTTATAGTACATGTTTAGTGTTGAAGGCACACGCTACTGTTAGGAATTGTCTTAAATCATGTTAAATAGGTCTAATCGTACCATTACACTTTCTCCACATTGGAACATTTTTTATTGGTGAATTGAAAAATGACTTGAACTCATCTATTCAGTCATTCAGTAGGCTATTAACCACCACAGGCCGATATAAAAGCAATTCAATTTAATAAAACAAATATTTCGTTTAGTGTTAATTGATTGTTTGATTAATTCACTACATCATGCTCTCATAATATATTACATTCGAAGTTAACTATTCATTAGGCCTAATAGTTGTATTTTTTTATTTCTATGGGTTATGTAGGCCTAAATCAATGCACTTAATACATGTATGTCGCAGTTTTCGTAACTTAACAAACTTTGAACCTGCGACAGCTATCAGACATCTAAGTATGCCTAGTCTAAATAACTGCATTTTGGTGATGTTTTCAATTGAATTATGATGCACAGAGTCACGCCCCCTGGAAGTCAACTATCTGTAAAATCTAAGACAGTCATTAATCCACTCATTCAGTGTTAATTAACAAATCACTCAAATTTTTGCACTGATGGGAATTTCATCATTTCAACCGTACCTCTCCACTGACTGTCCAGCGCGATAACCACTACACCATCGAATGCCCATAAACAGACCTTTATTATATAAAACCACAGCGCTTCAAAAACGTTATGATTTTTAGACTACACGGTGTCTAAGGTAAACAAATGTTTTGGCAGCGACAGCCTCGGTATGTTTTCCACAGCTTCTAAATTTAACTGTCACGCCGATAGACATGCTGACGGTATGCAGAGTTGGTCAGCAAATAAATGAACGCCATTCGTTGGCCCACTTGGGTAAACTATTATAGGCGCAGAGGGCGCTGCTCAGGAATACTAAACAGAGCCACGGTAAATAGAACAGCGTCTGACTTAACGTTGACTCTGAAGTTTAGGTCCTAATACACACAACTATTATAAATCGATTATGTTTCATAGGAGATAGGAAGATTATTCTGACGTCCGATTTCGCCTTCGAAGTAAGTGCCTTTATTACACCTTGTTCTATGAAATTCTTCAGCAAATCCCTCTCCTATTCCACGCTCTTCCACTAATCTCCCTCGTCGTCTCTTCCATAAACACCATCCATCTGTCTGTCTGTCTGCCTGTCTGCCTGTCTGTCTGTCTGTCTGTCTGTCTGTCTGTCTGTCTGTCTGTCTGTCTGTCTGCCTGCCTGTTGGGTCTTCGACGTGGAGCCGAGTTTGACCCCTCTGCACTTCCATCAATTTTTATTTTGACTATTACAGGCACGTGCAATAAATATTCTTGTTCTCGCAACTTCGATATTCTGAGCGTGTATAAATGCCGAAATTAAAATCATGACAACGTTAGAAATCGATGGTTTATTGCAGAAACCAATCGTCAGATGGCGCTGCAGTACGTTGTAACGAAGATGACTTTGCTGAGTGATGTCATAGAAACGGCCAAAAGCAACAGTCAGCGTTTCTACATTGGAATCGCAGGTGAATCATCATTTCACGGAAGAAATCCAGCGGTTGACATGGCTGGGGGAAGTGACACACCCACGATCTATCACACACGACTGATGAAGAAGGTCAATGCCTGTGCTCTCTATACGAAGCTGATGAGTGAACATGGAGGACATGAGCTCAGTTTGAATGCGACGGTGGGGGAAGCAGACTATGGTTTAGCGAGTATAGAAAACAAACATTGGGGAACCGTTTATATCCGCGTCTACTAACGTTGAGAGTATTATAGTGATTGTGACAGTCTAGTTTTATTTCGATTGGATTTCTAGTTACTTCATGCACACGATAAACCGCAGCAGCCTGCGATAACCAGAGCGTGTTTCAATTCAATTTCGACCAATTCCTTATTAATTGAATTTTGTCAATTATTTGTTGCGTTTATTGCTAGTAGGCTAAACAACAATCTGGTGTCAGATTGAAATGTTTGCAATATTGTCGTCAGCTAAACTCTTAAAGGTCCGTGATATTGCATCATACAAGCTTCAGATAATTATAATATGTCACTATCGCAGTCGACAGTCGTCAATATCAACTGCAAACATTCTGTCAGAGACCAATGCGTTTAGTTCCTGCCAAATGTACTTCAAGCACTAAGTTCTCTACGTATTAGGAGAAGCCCACTTTGATGAATCAACGTTTTGCTTAGAGTAGGCCTAATTGAGTTCAACACACCGTGACTGCAAATTAATGAATTCCTTAAGAACGAATGGCAACCCTCGAGTGACGAAGGGTTTTAATTTAAAAAATTAGAACTGCGTTAGATTAGAAAGCTGCTGAGGTACATGCAGGTTGAGGTTATATTGGTGCATTATTTAGTAGTCTAGAATTATATCGTGTTTTGTCTGCATGCCATACAATTATAGACAATCCAATTTTTAATGGCCATTTTTAATTTTTTCCCACCGCACTCAAAAGAGAAGTCACGAGATCCTGCTTTGTGAGAGGCGCTCAGTAGAAAAAGAAAGACAGCAAAAACGAGTAAATTATTTAGATTTCTGCAACTTACAGAACATGTATTTAGACAACCTAATCACCGTATAGTATACCACTCTGTCTCCTTGGCCTGGCCTCCTTCCGAGTCTGATCTGTCACCAAAACGGACCAAGTAGCCTAATCTGGATAGTGCCGGTGACACGAAAAGGATTATCCCCCCAAAAGCTATCCGGGGGATGAATTAATCTATCCCCCCGGATGGAATTAAAGCGAAACTGATCATGGGAATTCCAACACCCATACCGTAGAAAAACCCAAGTGCATCGGACCAGTGATATGGTTTTCTATTCGGTGGCAGCCTGCTCTGTGATCCATCGATTACACGTGCGAGTCTGCTGAGAGAACTCCGTTCGATGACCAGAGTCAAGTTAGACTACACACTCATATAATTGTTAATTATTATACAATATACATTCGCCCCCAAGAATAAGACTTTACTACAGGCGGAGGATGAAATTAGCTTCTAAGGAAAGTTTCACTCTGAACAATGAGCATAAATATGTCAAAGATTTCGGGTCTTTTTGTCTGATGGCCTACGGTTCAGAAAGGAAAATAAGCGCCACTCCCATCTTCCATTGACAGCTTAGTCTCAATGCGACAGCACAGATACCTACATAGGGCCTACATCTGGCGGTCCTGATAATTTTATAGGCCTAATGTGAATCTTTATGGTAAAAAGCCTTTTGATCATAGGCGTAGGGGACATTTCAGGAGATTTTTAGTCGCCCGAAAATTCCGCCCAAAAAAATTACGACCTTTTTAGTCGTTTGGTCGAAATTGCCCGAAAATTCCCGTTCCATCTTCCGCCCGAAAAACTGACGACCTTTTTTTCAGTTGTCCGGTCCAAAATGCATGAATATTTTACATACATTTTTTCCTTTTTCCTGGTCTGCTTGCCCGAAAAACAAGACTTGCCCGAAATTTGGGGTCATTTGCCCCCTCTGGACCCCCCCAGGCCCGGATCTACAGTTTTGGGGCCCTGTGCTGATCGAATTACGGGGTCCCTTACAATTTTAAGAAGCCAGGCAGACATACAATAACTCGAAACATAATTTGTTATACTTTACAGCACATAAGAAGTAGATAGGACAATTGTCACGAGCTCACGACTCACGCACTGACATCATAAGCGGAGTTTGGTTTCCGTTCTTGGGGGAAGGGGGGGGGTAAAAACTTCGACTTAGGTTGGGGTGGAAACTTAGTCCAGAGCGAGAGGCGCCGAAATTTTTTTGATCCTCGGCACAAAAATGTTGATAATCTTTTTTTAGTCATCAGGTCGAAATCTCATAAAGTCATGCTATTTTCTCCGCCCAAAAAGTTGATGACCTTTTTTTAGTCGTGAGGTCGAAATCTCATAAAACCATACTATTTTCTCCACCAAAAGTGCCCTTTTTAGTCATGAGATTGAAGTCTCGGTTCGTGAAAAAAGATTCCCCTCATATATTTTCAAGTCTGCATGGGCCAGGGCCTTCTGGGGGGCTAAGCCCGGGAAAGATACAATTTTCATGGCAAAAAAATGACTCTGGACCTTCTTGGGGGCTTAGCCCCCTCGCCCTTAGCCCCTGATAAACCCCGCCCACCGCCCATGATTCGGCTTCCTTATATTGGTGATTATTCACGTAACCCCGGGTCTTCTTCATAATCACCGAAAGTCCCTCGTATTTCCTCCACAAAAGTTATCAGTGACTCGCACAGTTTGAGAGGGATAGGCCTACATCAAAGTGACGTCATCATATAGGCCTACTATGACATTATTTGGATATATATTTTGTCAGAGCTATGATTGTTAATTTGCTATGCATAATGCATTGCAATTTGCACTGTTTCTTTCATGAATCCTCACTTTATTCATTTTTTACTTTTACAATTTGGGGGCCCCACCGAAACTTGGGGCCCTGTGCTGCAGCACAATCAGCACCGTGGTTAATCCGGGCCTGGACCCCCCGTCTCCTACGTCTTTGCTTTTGATGACATATCAACGGATATCCTGCCTTGAACCAAAACATTGTGGTCCGCATTGGGGTGTTCCTGATTTCTCGTCCAAGGTTCTGAATTTACTGTACACTGTTTTCATTTTGCTGTTGTCATTCAGAACTATAATTACTTCTGTCTTTCAGCTTGCATAATAATCACCCTAATTCGCGCAACAGACGTGAATTTGTTAGTCTGCGCGCGTCATAACCAGCAGAAAACCACGCCAACAATGGCGATGATGAGTAGACTTTCCTGGAAAAGATGGTTTTCCCAATGTTGCTATGTATATCTTTCTAACGGACAGGTAAGTGAACGCCATTCATTGATTGAAAGGAAAACGTGGGAAGCGCTGCTACTTAAGCAAAGCCCCGGCTGTAACGGTGTTACATTCCTAAATCTGTGTAAGCTAACGAGTTACGCTGAATAATCTTGGACGTAGCTAACAGTGGAATTATCAGAGAAGAAACCTTAGCATATGTGAATGGGGGCGTCTTCATCAAGAAAACCACAAATCCTGGTGAGAAACCTGAGAAGATAAATGATATAGAAGACTTAAATAAATATTAATCAGCTGCTATAGACACTATACTGTACTTGAGCTTAATGAATCTTTCTCTATGTGTAAACGTAAAAATTGACAGACTAGCCATTCTTGCCTAATGTCTCTTTCTCGTAGCTCATGCTCTTATTGTAATCGATTTGTCGATAACACATGCAAGAGAATTCTTTGCACTATATGTTTTTCTTGGTGCCATATTTCCTTGCACTGACCTGCAGTGGTTATGTATTTTATGCACATGAAGTCTTTTTCCGTTTAATCACATCAAAGATGACCGAGAGTTTTTAGATTCAGTCTCAAATACAGTCTCAAATGTAAGAGGGTGTCATGACATCACATTTAAACCAGTTGAACGCTATGATGATGGGCGTGCACTACGGTTAGACCAGGATATTGATGCTGATGCTAACCTTTTCACTGGTAGAACAGTATGTACAAGTACTTATTTAAACGTGAAATAGATATATGAAACAGTAGCAAAGCTGGAATATCATGATGGTTTTTCTGTTGTTCATCTAAACTGTAGGAGTTTATTTCATAAACTGGCAGATATTCAATTATTGCTTTCAATGTCTAATGCTAATGTTCTGGCAGTCACTGAAACTTGGCTGGATGCCAGTATGGAAAAAGCAGTGTCAATCCCTGGTTACAGCTTTGTGCATAAGTGTAAGAAGAAACCTTAGCATCTGTGAATGGGGGCGTCTTCATCAAGAAAACCACAAATCCTGGTGAGAAACCTGAGAAGATAAATGATATAGAAGACTTAAATAAATATTAATCAGCTGCTATAGACACTACTGTATGACAAGGGTGGTGGTGGAGTAGGTTTATTCATCAAGCGCGGTGTTTCTTTTGAAATTATTGATTCAGAGTGGTCAAATCCTATAAATTGCTTTGAACACATGTCCATTAAAGTTCACCAAACCAAGGGCAAGGATATTGTAATTGGTGTCCTGTAACGTTCTCCTGGTAATCCTGTTGACCAGTTTAATATATACATTGAACGCGCATTATTCAAGTTGACTAGTACTAATCCAAAGGTTATTCTTGCTGGTGACTTTAATATAAATTTGCTGAAACTGGATGAACATCGACCCACGCAAGATTTTTTTAACGTAATGACATCCCATCAAATGTTGCCATCTATACTGCATCCAACTAGAATTACTTCTGTTACTGCTACCCTCATTGACAATATATTCAGTACTTTTCTTACAGATAAGCAGAAGTCTTACATATTACTAAACGATATATCAGATCACCTACCTGTTATGCATTGTTTAGATATACAGGGTGGTCCAAAATAAACCGCACAGTGACAGTTTTCTTGATATAATGTATAACAATTCAATGTTTAATGCCATTTTTTACTTATTTATATATTTTCTCTGAAGTCATTATTGACTTCATCGTTGTTTATCATAGTTTATGGTAAAGAAGTTGTTGTTTATAAGAGATTGTGATCATGGGACGCTTAACTGAGAATGACAGTTGTCTAATTTGGAATCTACGAACTCAGAAACATTGGAGGTCGTTGCGTATGATGAATGAATTTCCAAACAGCCCGGACTTGAATCCAGTCGACTACGCTGTTTGGGGCGCCCTTCAACAGGTGGTATACCGTCCTAGAAGTTTCACCACAGTGGATCAGCTGAAAGAAACAATCGTCACAGAGTGGACCAAGCTGTCACAGCGTTTCATTGACCGCGCAATTGATCAATGGCGTCGTCGGCTTCAATGCGTGGTTGAGCAGCAAGGAGGACACATTGAACATTTTATGTAACGAAATCCATCCATGTAATGTTACAGTAAAAATAATTGTTGTGTTTTTGTGAATTTTAACGGTTATATTTGAATTGGTCTGAATAAAGTACTATCAATTTATCATTGTGCGGTTTATATTGGACCACCCTGTATATGTGAAACGGACTCAGCCAACCTCCTCTACCAGTAGGCTAATTAATGAATAGACTATTACTCAATTTGGTATTTCTTTGGCAGAGGCTGATTGGTTTGAAGTTGAAAGATTGTGTATTATGGATCAACCGTGCGCTGCTTACACCTGCTTCATGGATACCTATAAAGATCTTTACAATAAGAACTTCCCAGTGATAACTAATAAAAAAAGAGGTTATTGTAATGTAAAACAACCTTGGAAGACCAGTGCATTACTCAAATCCTGCCAAAAAAGTCAAGACTTTACTCAAAAAATCTGAAAAATCCCAGTGATTCTAATAAAGCCATTTTTGTTAAATATCGGAATAAATTCAAACAAAATTAATAAGAAAACATGCTGAAAAAATGTACTATATAAACAAATTCCAGAAATGTGAAAATGATCTTTAAAAAACTTGGAAAACTATTAGGCTATTATTAACTAATAACGATAATCTTCCCGCCCCTGACACATTCAAAATAAACGGAGCAGATGTGTCTAATGGCCTAGAAATTGCTAATAAATTCAATGATTACTTTGTAAACATTGGTCCGACGTTAGCTGCCAAAATTAGCGAAAACTCAGAGAAATTTGAAACATTTTTAAAGGGGTAGCAGAGTTCTTCTTTCGGACTTTTTCCTACCACTGGCTACCAGCAAGCATGAAGTGATTGATGTTGCAAAACAATCAAGAACAACTTACAGTTCGGGTATGGACGACATTAATCCTAGTGTTGCAAAAGCCACAATTCAGCTTATTGCCGAACCTCTGGCTCAAATTATAAATAGTTCATTCTCTACTGGCATCATCCCAGCAAGCAGAAATAAAAATGGCTAAAGTCATAGGCTACCTCTGTATAAATCAGGTGAAAGATACAAAATAAATAACTATCGACCCATCTCTATACTTCCATTTTTTCCAAGTTCTTTGAAAGGATCATGTATACCAGATTGATGGATTATTGTCTTAAAATTAATGTACTATGACCTAATCAATACGGCTTCCAAAAGCAACATTCCACATATAATTATGGCACTCCTGGAAATACAATGTAAAATCTTAGAATCTATGGATAACCGAAAACTTTCTCTAGGAATATTTTTTGATCTATCCAAGGCTTTTGATACTGTAAACCACAAAATTTTATTACAAAAGCTTGAACACTATGGTATCAGAGGTGTAAGTAAGGCATGGATTTCTGATTTTCTTAACAACAGATCGCAACATGTTTATTTTAAAGGTCATTTATCTATTCAGTGGCGGCGGCAGGGGGGTAGGGGGGCTAAGCCCCCCCTATCGGCGGCTCAGCCCCCCCAAAACAAAACGAGGAAAATCTCTACAACTGCTAACTTCGATAAAGAAAGCTAGACAGTGACCAACGGAAATGAAATCAACTATGTAATCATAGCATAGACTGCTTATCTTAATAGAATACACCGAATATAATATTATGCCAAACATGCCGCCGTCCCGTGATGAGGTTATGTACACCATATGCAGCCCGTCGGCTGGCTGAGGGGCTACGCCTGTAGTTGTTTTATACTCGTTTTCATGATTTTATCGTGCATAATTATCTCTCAAAAAAGAGCCTTAAAAGGGCTCCAGTTGAGGTCAACAGAGCAAAAAATGCGTTGGTGGTTGGGGCTCCGCCCCAGACCCCATTGTTTTCATGATTTTATCATGCATAAATAGCTGTCAAGAAAGAGCCTTAAAAGGGCTCCAGTTGAGGTCAACAGAGCTAAAAATGCGTTGGTGGCTGGGGCTCCGTTGTTTTCATGATTTTATCATGCATAATTAAATAGCTGTCAAAAAAGAGCCTAAAAAGGGCTCCAGTTGAGGTCAACAGAGCTAAAAATGCGTTGGTGGTTGGGGCTCCACCCCAGACCCCGTTGTTTTCATGATTTTATCATGCATAATTATCGATCAAAAAAGAGCCTTAAAAGGGCTCCAGTTGAGGTCAACAGAGCTAAAAATGCGTTGGTGGCTGGGGCTTCGCCCCAGACCCCGTTGTTTTCATGATTTTATCATGCATAATTAAATAGCTGTCAAAAAAGAGCCTAAAAGGGCTCCAGTTGATGTCAACAGAGCTAAAAGTGCGTTGGTGGCTGGGGCTCCGTCCCAGACCCCGTTGTTTTCATGATTTTATCATGCATAATTATCTATCAAAAAAGAGCCTAAAAGGGCTCCAGTTGATGTCAACAGAGCTAAAAATGCGTTGGTGGCTGGGACTCCGTCCCAGACCCCGTTGTTTTCATGATTTTATCATGCATAATTAAATAGCTGTCAAAAAAGAGCCTAAAAAGGGCTCCAGCTGAGGTCAACAAAGCTAAAAAAGTGTTGGTGGCTGGGGTTCCGCCCCAGACCCCGTCGTTTTCATGATTTTATCATTCATAAAAATTTATAGCTGTCAAAAAAGAGCCTACAAAGGGCTCCAGTTGAGGTCAACAGAGCTAAAAATGCGTTGGTGGCTGGCTCCACCCCATACCCCGTTGTTTTCATGATTTTATCATGCATAATTATTTATCAAAAAAGAGCCTAAAAAGGCTCCAGTTGAGGTCAACAGAGCTAAAAAAATGCGTTGGTGGTTGGGGCTCCACCCCAGACCCCGTTGTTTTCATGATTTTATCATGCATAATTATCTATCAAAAAAGAGCTTTAAAAAGGCTCCAGTTGATGTCAACAGCGATAAAAAATGCGTTGGTGGCTGGGGCGGAGCCCCAGACCCCGTTGTTTTCATGATTTTATCGTGCATAATTATGTCTAAAAAAAGAGAGTAAAAGGGCTCCAGTTGAGGTCAACAGAGCTAAAAATGCGTTGGTGGTTGGGGCTCCACCCCAGACCCCGTTGTTTTCATGATTTTATCGTGCATAATTATGTCTAAAAAAAGAGCCTAAAAGGGCTCCAGTTGAGGTCAACAGAGCTAAAAATGCGTTGGTGGTTGGGGCTCCACCCCAGACCCCGTTGTTTTCATGATTTTATCATGCATAATTAATTAATTATCTATCAAAAAAGAGCCTTAAAAGGGCTCCAGTTGATGTCAACAGAGCTAAAAATGCGTTGGTGGCTGGGGCTCCGTCCCAGACCCCGTTGTTTTCATGATTTTATCATGCATAATTTATCTATCAAAAAAGAGCCTAAAAAGGGCTCCAGTTGAGGTCAACAGAGCTAAAAATTCGTTGGTTGCTGGGGCGGAGCCCCAGACCCCGTTGTTTTCATGATTTTATCATGCATAATTAAATAGCTGTCAAAAAAGAGCCTAAAAAGGGCTCCAGTTGAGGTCAACAGACCTAAAACTGCGTTGGTGGCTGGGTCCACCCCATACCCCGTTGTTTTCATGATTTTATCATGCATATTTATCTATCAAAAAAGAGCTTTAAAAAGGCTCCAGTTGATTTCAACGGAGCTAAAAATGCGTTGGTGGCTGGGGCGGAACCCCAGACCCCGTTGTTTTCATGATTTTATCGTGCATAATTATGTCTAAAAAAAGAGAGTAAAAGGGCTCCAGTTGAGGTCAACAGAGCTAAAAATGCGTTGGTGGTTGGGGCTCCACCCCAGACCCCGTTGTTTTCATGATTTTATCATGCATAAGTAATTAATTATCTATCAAAAAAGAGCCTTAAAAGGGCTCCAGTTGAGGTCAACAGAGCTAAAAATGCGTTGGTGGTTCGGGCCCCGCCCCAGACCCCGTTGTTTTCATGATTTTATCATGCATAATTAAATAGCTGTCAAAAAAGAGCCTAAAAGGGCTCCAGTTGATGTCAACAGAGCTAAAAATGCGTTGGTGGTTGGGGCTCTGTCCCAGACCCCGTTGTTTTCATGATTTTATCATGCATAAATATCTATCATAAAAGAGCCTTAAAAGGGCTCCAGTTGAGGTCAACAGAGCTAAAAATGCGTTGGTGGCTGGGTCTCCGCCCCAGACCCCGTTGTTTTCATGATTTTATCATGCATAATTAAATAGCTGTCAAAAAATAGCCTAAAAGGTCTCCAGTTGATGTCAACAGAGCTAAAAATGCGTTGGTGGCTGGGGCTCCGTCCCAGACCCCGTTGTTTTTATGATTTTATTATGCATAATTATCTATCAAAAAAGAGCCTAAAAAGGCTCCAGTTGATGTCAACAGAGCTAAAAATTCGTTGGTTGCTGGGGCGGAGCCCCAGACCCCGTTGTTTTCATGGTTTTATCATGCATAATTAAATAGCTGTCAAAAAAGAGCCTAAAAAGGGCTCCAGTTGAGGTCAACAAAGCTAAAAATGTGTTGGTGGCTGGGGTTCCGCCCCAGACCCCGTCGTTTTCATGATTTTATCATTCATAATTCTTTATCAAAAAAGAGCCTAAAAAAGGCTCCAGTTGAGGTCAACAGAGCTAAAAAATGCGTTGGTGGCTGGGGCGGAACCCCAGACCCCGTTGTTTTCATGATTTTATCGTGCATAATTATGTCTAAAAAAAGAGCCTAAAAGGGCTCCAGTTGAGGTCAACAGAGCTAAAAATGCGTTGGTGGTTGGGGCTCCACCCCTGACCTCGTTGTTTTCATGATTTTATCATGCATAATTAATTAATTATCTATAAAAAAATTGCCTTAAAAGGGCTCCAGTTGAGGTCAACAGAGATAAAAATGCGTTGGCGGTTGGGGCTCCGCCCCAGACCCCGTTGTTTTCATGATTTTATCATGCATAATTAAATAGCTGTCAAAAAAGAGCCTAAAAGGGCTCCAGTTGATGTCAACAGAGCTAAAAATGCGTTGGTGGCTGGGGCTCCGTCCCAGACCCCGTTGTTTTCATGATTTTATCATGCATAATTTATCTATCAAAAAAGAGCCTAAAAAGGCTCCAGTTGAGGTCAACAGAGCTAAAAATTCGTTGGTTGCTGGGTCTCCGCCCCAGACCCCGTTGTTTTCATGATTTTATCATGCATAATTAAATAGCTGTCAAAAAAGAGCCTAAAAAGGGCTACAGTTGAGGTCAACAAAGCTAAAAATGTGTTGGTGGCTGGGGTTCCGCACCAGAACCCGTCGTTTTCATGATTTTATCATGCATAAAAATTTATAGCTGTCAAAAAAGAGCCTAAAATGGGCTCCAGTTGAGGTCAACAGACCTAAAACTGCGTTGGTGGCTGGCTCCACCCCAGACCCGTGGTTTTCATGATTTTATCATGCATAATTATCTATCAAAATAGAGCCTAAAAAGGGCTCCAGTTGAGGTCAACAGAGCTAAAAAAATGCGTTGGTGGTTGGGGCTCCACCCCAGACCCCGTTGTTTTCATGATTTTATCATGCATAATTATCTATCAAAAAAGAGCCTTAAAAGGCTTCAGTTGATGTCAACAGAGCTAAAAATGCGTTGGTGGCTGGGGCGGAACCCCAGACCCCGTTGTTTTCATGATTTTATCGTTCATAATTATCTCTAGAATAAGAGCCTAAAAAGGGCTCCAGTTGAGGTCAACAGAGCTAAAAATGCGTTGGTGGCTGGGGCTCCGCCGTAGACCCCGTTGTTTTCATGATTTTATCATGCATAATTAAATAGCTGTCAAAAAAGAGCCTAAAAGGGCTCCAGTTGAGGTCAACAAAGCTAAAAAATGTGTTGGTGGCTGGGGCTCCACTTCAGACCCCGTTGTTTTCATGATTTTATCATGCATAATTAAATAGCTGTCAAAAAAGAGCCTAAAAAGGGCTACAGTTGAGGTCAACAAAGCTAAAAATGTGTTGGTGGCTGGGGTTCCGCCCTAGAACCCGTCGTTTTCATGATTTTATCATGCATAAAAATTTATAGCTGTCAAAAAAGAGCCTAAAAAGGGCTCCAGTTGAGGTCAACAGACCTAAAACTGCGTTGGTGGCTGGCTCCACCCCAGACCCCGTGGTTTTCATGATTTTATCATGCATAATTATCTATCAAAATAGAGCCTAAAAAGGGCTCCAGTTGAGGTCAACAGAGCTAAAAAAATGCGTTGGTGGTTGGGGCTCCACCCCAGACCCCGTTGTTTTCATGATTTTATCATGCATAATTATCTATCAAAAAAGAGCCTTAAAAAGGCTTCAGTTGATGTCAACAGAGCTAAAAATGCGTTGGTGGCTGGGGCGGAACCCCAGACCCCGTTGTTTTCATGATTTTATCGTTCATAATTATCTCTAGAATAAGAGCCTAAAAAGGGCTCCAGTTGAGGTCAACAGAGCTAAAAATGCGTTGGTGGCTGGGGCTCCGCCCTAGACCCCGTTGTTTTCATGATTTTATCATGCATAATTAAATAGCTGTCAAAAAAGAGCCTAAAAGGGCTCCAGTTGAGGTCAACAAAGCTAAAAAATGTGTTGGTGGCTGGGGCTCCACTTCAGACCCCGTTGTTTTCATGATTTTATCATGCATAATTATCTATCAAAAAATAGCCTAAAAAGGCTCCAGTTGAGGTCAACAGAGCTAAAAATTCGTTGGTTGCTGGGGCGGAGCCCCAGACCCCGTTGTTTTCATGATTTTATCATGCATAATTAAATAGCTGTCAAAAAAGAGCCTAAAAAGGGCTCCAGTTGAGGTCAACAAAGCTAAAACTGCGTTGGTGGCTGGCTCCACCCGAGACCCCGTTGTTTTCATGATTTTATCATGCATAAATAGCTGTCAAAAATAGCCTAAAAATGGCTCCAGTTGAGGTTAACAGAGCTAAAAATTCGTTGGTGGCTGGGGCGGAACCCCAGACCCCGCTGGGGGAGCTTACGACGCTCCCCCAGACCCCCTAGTCGGTAAGGGCTTCGTGCCTTCGGCACTCGCAGCTTCGCGCCTTCGGCGCTAGCAATGTTCTATAGTTGTACCCCTGGTATGGAGGAAGGACTTAGGGCTTCAGCCCCCCAACCAAAAATCCTGGCGCCGCCACTGTATCTATTGGCAAACCCATCAGTTGTGGTGTACCTCAGGGCTCTATTCTGGGCCATTATTATTTCTGATATATGTAAATGACCTGGCGACTACTTCCAAAGTGTTTCACTATATATTGCTTGCTGATGACTCGAATGCCATTCTATCTGATAAGTCAATAGAATCATTATTTGAAAGAGCTAATCATGAGCTAATCACCATTTCTGCCTGGTTTAGAGCTAACAAATTGTCGGTTAATTTTGATAAAACAAACTTTATTCTTTTTGGATCCCGCCGTAAACTAACACAAGTTTGTGATCACAGATTGACAATGGATGGTCAACTGATTATGCCGGTTGAATCATTTAGATTTTTAGGTGTGTATATGGACCAGCACCTCACTTGGAAAGAACACTCTAAGCAAATATCTAAAAAAATAGCAAAAAATATTAGCGTGCTATCAAGAATCCGTCAATGTCTCTCTCAAGCTACATTACAAGGCTATAATAGGCCTACTATTCTTTAATTTATCCATACTTGTCATAATTTTAACATGCTGGGCCTCAACTTATACTTCTTATTTAAAAAAATTGGAGAGTTTGCAAAAACGTGCCATTCGAACTATTTTCTTATTATGCTGGTCTGTGAGTACCAAACCAAATTTTCGAACCTATAACATACTACGATTAGCAGATATAAATAAGTTTCAAATCAGTTTGTTCATGCTTCGCTGTCATCACAGATTGTTGCCTAGGACAATTGATGGTTATTTTTGTCAGGGAATTGCTGTAGGCTACATGACCATTTCACTAGAACTCTGTTAGGCTACTACCGCACCGATGTTGCACATACTAGGACGAAATTATTTTCGATTAAATGTTCTGGCCCTATGATATGGAATAACCTTCCAAAGTATGTTACACTTATACCCACCATAAACATGTTTAAGAAAAAGTTAAAAGACTGTTTAATCTCTGTTTACTAGATTTAAACTATTGGTCATAATTTTGTGTGGTTTTTTTTTACATCTCTTTGTCATTTCGTTTCAGTTTTGCTTTTGTTTCATGTGTAACATGCTCTTTGCACTGTTTTACAACAGCCAAATGTTATATTCAATATTGAGAAAGGAAGGGTCAATCCAGCCTCGGCGGGTCCATACGACCTTTTTTGGATTGATCCTTTGACTTATGCACCGATCAATCGAAAGTTATTGTGTTTGTACTGATTGCTTTTATTTTGTTTTGGTTGATGCTTCGTCAATAAACGGTTATCTTATCTTATCTTATCTTATCTTATCTTTAATTTGGAGGTAAGTACTGTGTCATTGTGTTCTAAACTGTTATTGGACAAAAAGGAGTTTGATATCAGTCACAGGGAACCTTCACAAAAAATCTTCTGCTTTGTGTTTTTTGCCAGCGAGATTATTATTGTGAAGCTCAGTGCATGGATTGCATTTGCAATACCTTTAATCGAATCGCATTTTCTCGCATCGCAACGCATCAAAGCACGAACTTATCAATAACTTATCAAGACATTGCCTCTTCCTGCTTAATTCTGCACAGATCTCAAAACTGCAAACACTGCTCTTTCACATCGTAAATTTCAAACTTCCAAAGCGCCACTCGAAATTCAAGCGCATTGCACCTGTTAATTAAGGAGTGCTTTTGATTTATTTCAGGAACTAGGCCTACCTCTCCAGATGACCGAGTATGTGTCGAAGGCCGGACTCAATGAAGTCATAGCCAAAGCTAAAAGAAACGGTCGGCGTTTCTACATAGGATTCGCTGGAGAGCACGGCCAAACCGCGAAGGATGCAGTGCGCAATCGTGACAGCGGAGGACATCACGCTGACGAGGAAGTGGGACATGCCGCACGCAAAGTCCACCACACACGACTTATGAAGACTGAAAACGCCTGCAGTCTTGAAAAAGAGCTGATCGAAGAACACATAGAGCATCAACTCTGTGTGAACCAGAGGCGCGGAGGATATGGGAGTATAACAGCCAACAGAGGAGTCGTCTACGTTCGCATCTACTAACGTTCTTAGTGGGACAGCGATTATGATGCCAGCGATTTTTCAAATTCAATAATTTTAACGTAGTACTGCTCCATTTCTGAAATGCAGACTATATATAGGCTACGCAGGCACAATTTCGTTCTATACCATGAAATGCTTTTGTGTCTTTACAATTAGGACAATATTTTCAAAACATGCCTGTTAGAATAACCTATACACAAATTGAAGTTGTTTTAAAGGCTTTCAAAAATCACTTTCTTATGCATTGAGAACATCAGCTGAAACCGACATACCGGACCATTCTTTTAGACAATCCTTCTGACTAGACACAGCTCTCGTGAATAAGGTGGTGCCCGCTTGGGTTTCGAGTGTCGCTTTAGAAATCTGGGATTACGATGCAGGGACTGTCAGTTTATACACAAGAGGCCAGCGTGACACACTGGGCAGTTGATGAATTCGAGAGAGTGGGCAGTCTGAAGACCCGTTTAATACAATGCAGTAATACTCCATTATTTTGATGATGATGATGATGATGATGATGATGACGACGACGACGATGATGATGATGATGATGATGATCATGATGATGATGATGATGATGATGATGATGATGATGATGATGATGATCATGATCATGGTGATGATCATGGTGGTGATGGTCATGGTGGTGGTAGTGGTGATGGTGATGATGATGATGATGATGATGATGACGATGACGATGTCGGCGACGATGATAATATTCGTTTTAATGAGCTCTTGCTGACACGCCGCAGCCAGGTACAAAGAAAGAAATTATAACCTAATAGAAAATCACAATTCAATCCCGATCGGTGGAAGTCAGATACATGTAGGTGATTAGCGTCTGCAAAGCAGATCCATGATACTCGTTTTTAACATTGCTCATCGTTCAAAGGTAAAAAGTCTCCACATACTTCAATGGCGCAGATACAACTACATGTAGGTTTACAGGTCTATTGCAGAGCAAACTGTGAGTGAAGGACTTGCTGCACAAAATTATAGCTCAATGATTTTTAAACGATGACGAAATGTAAACAAACGTCTGCAAAGACGACCTTCGTGTTTTCCACAGCTTATATTTTTAACTGTCAACAGCCTAGACCTCATAATATTCAGTACTAATTTTTATAATATACATTGTAGGCCTACCGTAACGGTATGTGTGGCCTAGACAGCCGGACGACACGCAGAGTAGGTCAACATGAAAATGTCGCCAGTCATTGGTTGAAACTAGGACGCGGGAGGCGTTGCTTAGGAATACTAAACAGAGCCACGGTAAACAGAACATCGTTCGGTAAACTACAATAATATTATGTGGTATAATGTTTAATCTACAGTTTAATACACAGAACTATAAATTGATTATATGTTTCATAGGAGATAGGAAGAATATTCTGACGTCAGAATTATTCACCTTTGAAGTAAGTGCCTTTATCGCACCTTGTTCTGTGAAATTCTTACGAAAATCCACTTCCGCATCCATGCTCTTCCATTTAACCGTCGTTGCTACCCTTAAACACCATTCATCGTGACTGTCTGTCTATCTGTCTGCCTGTCTGTCTGTGTGTTTGTGTGTCTGTGTGTTTGTGTGTATGTGTGTTTGTGTGTATGTGTGTTTGTGTGTGTGTCTCTGTGTGTGTGTCTGTCTGTCTGTCTGTCTGTCTGTCTGTCTTTCTGTCTGTGTGTCTGTCTGTCTGTCTGTCTGTCTGTCTGTCTGTCTGTCTGTATGTCTGTCTGTCTGATCCTTTTGGATCTTCGACGTGGAGCGGAGTTTGATCCTTCTGCAATTCTATCGATTTTTATTTTGACTATAGTATAGACATCTGCGATGAATAATTAATCATGGAGATTGCTTAGAGAAAGAAATTATGCAAGGAACGGTTCCTGGAGCAAGATCAAGAGGAAGACCTAGGAAGAGGTGGTGGAACAACATGTGTGATTGGACGGGGTTATCAACAGAGAAATTGTTGAGAGCAACCGAAGACAGGAAAGGATGGAGAAGAAATGTAGAAAATGCGACCAACCCTTGTGTCGCGGAAGGTTGAAGGCAAGGCAAGGGATGACTAATCTGGTTCTCGCGACCAGGATTATTGGGGCGCTGTATAAATGCCGAGAATAAAATCATGACTACGTTAGAAATCGATGATTTATTGCAGAAACCAATCGTCAGATGGCGAAGTACGTTGAAACTAGGAAGGATGTGCTCAATCGGATCATAGAAACGGCCAAAAGCAACAGCCAGTGTTTCTACATAGGAATCGGAGGCGAATCGTCATTTCACGTAAGCCAGATCGCTGATGAGGCTGCGGGAAGTGACACTCCGACGGTCTACCACACACGACTTTTGACGAAGGACAATGCCTGTGCTCTTTATACGAAGCTGATGAGTGAACACGGAGGACACGAGCTCAGTTTGAATGCGACGCTTGTGATAGCAGACGATGTTTTTACGAGGATAAAAAGAAAATATTGGGGAATCGTTTTTGTTCGCGTCTACAATAGCGCTGATGGTAAAATGAATGTGACAGCCTAGTTTTATCTCGATATAAGACATATAATTTACACAAATTGTTTTAATTTGTTTTGTATGAGAGTTGCAGTAAATAGACTGCTGGTAATTCTCGATCTGTATAATTACGATTCACGTGTAGTTGGCTGTGCAAAGGAGACTATGGTTACAGTGCTCTAAAAAGACTGAAGGGTCGAAACCTCAAGTTCGGAAGGACGGATTTCTAGTTACTTCATGCACACGATCAAACACATCAGTTTGTGTGCAGTGTAGGCTACTGTAGAGTAGACCTACACTAACAATTGCGATCTGGACTACGTTATAAAACGATGATTTATTGCAGAAACGAATCGCAAGATGGCGCGGTACGCTCAAGCTTGGAAGGAGCCACTCACAGCGACCATAGCCAGAGCAAAAAGAAACAGTCGGCGCTTCTACATAGGAGTCGTTGGACAGCACGGTCCTAACGCTGATGACGCAGTACGCAATCACGACAAGGAAGGACATCATGCGGACAAGGAGGATGGAAATCTTGACCCCATAGTCCACCACAGAGCCTTCTATTACTGAGAGTTTGGTCTTCTCCTATAGGCGCAATGGTAAACGGATTCCTGCATTCTGATTGGTCGGCTGACATGGACTCCATTTTTGTTCAACCGGAAGGGGTTGAGTAAGTAAGTAGCAACGATAAGTGCCTGTCAAATTCATTTAGTAGCAGATACTTCTCTTAGTTGTGTTGACACTCTGGATTGAATTCTAATTAGGTCTATCGGGAAGATATTATATTACATGTAAATTCAGCTGCCACATGTGTAATTTAATAATACTCTCTGATATAATTATGTCAGTTTCTTTAAACATGTAACACGCCTAGTACAATTGTTCTTTCACCGGAACCTTAAATGTCGAGACCTCTGTCTCTGTATGTTTGTCTTTTTCTCTGTCTACCTCTGTGCGTATGTCTGTCTGTCTGTCTGTCTGTCTCCCTTTCTCTGCCTCTTTCTCTGTTTTACTCTATCTCTGTCTGTCTGTTTGTCAGTCTATCTGTGTCTGTGTTTCTCTTTTACTATCTGTCTGTCTGTCAATCGCTCTCTCTCTCTCTCTCTCTCTCTCTCTCTCTCTCTCTCTCCTCTCCTCTCTCTCTCTCTCTCTCTTTATCTCTCTCTTTATCTCTATCTTTCTCTCTCTCTCTCTCTTTCTCTCTCTCTCTTTCTCTCTCTGTCTGTCTGTCTGTCTGTCTATCTCTTTCTCTCTCTGTCTCGCTCTTTCTGTCTGTCTCTCTGTGTGTCTGTCTCTATTTCCCTATCTCTTTCCCTCTGTCTCTCTCTATTTTTCTCTCTGTGTCTCTGTCTTGCTCTCTATCTCTGCCTGTCTCACTCTGTCTGTGTCTTTGTATCTCTCTTTCCCTATCTATTTCCCTCTCTCTCTCTATCTCTCTGTATTTCTCTCTGTCTCTATCTCTCTGTCTGTGTTTCGCTCTCTCTGTCTGTCTCTCTCTGTCTGTGTCTTTGTCTGTGTCTTTCTCTGTCCCTCTGTCTCACTCTCTCATTCTCTGTCTGTCTCTCTGTCTCATTCTCTCTTTCTCTGTGTGTGTGTGTGTTTGTCTGTCTATCTTTCCCGTATGTCTCTCCCGTCTGTCTCTCACTCTATCTGTCTCTTACTCTGCCTCTGTATCTGTCTATCTCTTTATCTGTCAGTCTATCTGTCACTTTGCAGGTACCGTTGAGAGACAGACTGGCAGACAAATAGACAGACAGACAGACAGACAAATAGAAAAAGAAACAGATAGAGACAGAGACAGGTAGATAGCGATCGACAAACAGACAAGCAATGAGAGACAGAAAGATAGATAGACTGACAGACATAGAGAAAGAGACAGAGAGCAAGAGAAAGAGAGAGAGACAGACATACAGACAGACGTTTGACAGACTGACTGACAGTCTGTCTGTCTCTCTTGCTTTCTGTCTCTCATTGCTTGTCTGTTTGTCTCTGTACTCTATCTGTTTCTTTTTCTGTTTGTCTGTCTATCTGTCTGTCTGTCTGTCTGTCTGTCTGTTTGTCTCTCAACGGTACCTGTAAACGTCACGTTCAGAGACATGTGGTAGGTAACTTTATAAGTCACTGCAGTGCAATACAACTGCAATTTGATATCGCCCTTGTTACAAAGCGACACATCTTGAACTAAAATGGAGCCCATGAATTTCAACCAATCACAGCGCGAGTTTCTCTTTACCATTGAATACCAAACTCTCAGTAATAGAAGGCTCTGGTCCACCACACACCTTACATGAGGAAGGGGAAGGTTGGTAGTCTGGAAAACGAACTGATGAGAAAACACGGAAGGCATCAACTCTGTGTGAACAAAACTCTGGGAAGGGATCGGCGTATAGTAACCAATTGGGGAGCTGTTTATGTCCGAATATACTCGCGTTGAGAGTAGGCCTATTTATAGGACGGCCTCGCTCCCAATTATTAGTGCATAACACTATTTCGACTGAAATTGCATACATGTATGAGAGAGTTCAGTCTTAGAATTGTAATGTAAAGTAACTTAGCTTTACAGAGATAAGTCTTAAGATTCTCACAGCTGAATCCAGGCCTGCAGCAACCAGTGACTCACTGACTATGAGAGATAGAGATAGGCAGACAGCCATGAGAGAGTGGCCAGTGATAGAAGCAGAAGGACATGGAACCTAGATATAGTGTGAGGATCTGAAAGAGGAGGACATGTGATGACAATGTCCCAACGAAGAATTATTACTGTAGTGATTAATGTACTAATGAAGAATTATTACTGTGGACCTCCATCGACTTCTATAGAGCATCGGTCTTCAAAGGCAAGCCGATATCAAACCACTAATGGGAGATAATGGATGGAACTCACATGTTGCATTCCAGAATCTTCTGGGAATATCACGCCTACCATTACAAGGAAGTAATTCATAGGCTAGCATAAGTAGGTAAGGTAGGACTGAAGCCACACCTTTAGCAGGATTCTTATGATGTCAATCTTTGGATTCAAGATTGGACGGACCAATAGAGAAACACCTTTACCAGGTTGCTTACAATGTCCTAGGATAAGTAAGTTAGTATAGAGAGAATCGGGGAGCAGAATCAGAGAGCAGTCGATGAGAACAGACGCTGAGCAGTTGTGATAGCAGTCAGATTATCACGAAGCTTAGACTGTACATTCTGCATTAGACTTCGTGTCTAGTGTTCAGCAGACACTGTAGTGTTCATCTAACTTGAGAAGTCTAGAATGGTCGTTCTTGTATTGCTGTAACGTTCGTAGCTGCCGCATCATCATCGTTGAACATTCGTGTGCAATGTAACTGTTTACTCGTCAAGTGACGTTCGCTTTGAATGCAGTAAAGACATGCCTAAAGAAGATTACAGACTTCATTATAGATAGGCAGATACAACCTATCTGATAGACGATTCGAACTATATACAATAGTCGAATAAGAACCATGGTATACATGTACTTTATTTCGGAAGTGTCAATAAATTTTGTATTTTATTGTTTTCATTATATAGTCACCATATAAGATGATAATGATTTCAGTTTGAGTCGGAGTCTGTTTTGAATTTTTTAACACTTTCTGTCGTTTACATAAATATAAGCTAATAGTTTCCAAAATACCTTATTTGCAATATTAATCTTAAAGAAATCAGAATAGGCATAGGCTACAATGAGATCTGATAGACAAACATGTAGAGAATGAAAGACACAGACAGACAGACAGACAGACAGACAGGTAGACAAAATAGAGACAGAGTGATAGACACGAAGACATAGGAAGTGATACGGTTACCGTACTTGTTGAAACTAACGAGAATGCAATGTTAGCACATTTGAAGAGATTTCAAGCAGGTTTTTTCAGTAGGCCGAACAGTTTGTAGTAATCTTTGTATTTGTGCGTTTGCAAATGGAGTAATAAAAGCCATACTTACTTACTTAGTGCTTTGTTGATTCTTTACAGAAATTGCTATCAGAAATTTTTTAATTTTATATAAATTGTTTGTAGCCTTTCACTGTAAGATGATAATAACGTGGATTATCAATTAACTCTTGCTTGACTGTCTTTAATCTGCATATTTAGCATGACTTTTATTCCAGGAAACTGTAACCGGTGATTTATACGCATGCTATCCCGAAAAGCTATTGAACTGAATTGATACTGCATAAAACTTTGTTATTAATAAGAATAGAATTTCTTATCAGATCGTTGAGAGGCGGTGTTTCTTGTGATGTAGGCTGTTCAATAACACACTCGACAGACGGCAGTTTCAACTGCAAACTGTAAGAAAAAATTATGATAGGCCTATAATCGGTTTTTAAAAGCTCCTTTGGTCCCCCATTAGACTAGCCTACGTCATCTGCGTATTAGAAGTTTCCTGTAACAGCGCACAATACCCAACAGACCGCTATGCTGTTCGGTCGTCATAATCTCAGGTTAAACAGACTTAGATTAGAATTCTAAGAGCGAAAGCCTTACTTGTTTCCCAATGCGTCTATCTATAGCATTCAACTTGGTGGTCATTCTCGGCATAGTTCAACAGGTAAATCGAGGACAATCATTGGTTAAGAGTTAAGACTTAAAGTTGAGAAGTGTTTCTTATCTAGCAAAACCACGGTTAAAAAGACGTTGGACTTACGCTGACAATAAAAATATACCATGGCTTAATGCGCCGAACTACGATTTAATGTCCACTTAGGCCTACACTGAATCGTCAGCGGCATTTGAACGACTTCATCATTGAAACAGTAAGTGGGTCATCGTAGTTATTATAGAATTTCATCGGACAGTTCGGTCGATTGTTCGGGGAAAAAGTAGTCAAATTTTGATGTCGTAATGTAGACCTATGACATCTTGTTGAAGACAATAACTATTATTCTTGGAGCATGCCGCTTTCTAGCTTGTCACTGCAAGAAGCACTCTTCCGTTCGCTCGCTCACCCGCTTGCTCTCTCTCTCTCTGTCTCTGTCTCTCTCTGTCTGTGTCTCTCTCTGTGTCTCTCTGTGTCTCTCTGTCTGTCTTTCACTGTGTGTCTCTTGCTGTCTCTGTCTGTCTCTGTCTCTGTCTGTCTGACAAAGAGAGACAGGTTTGGTTTCCAGTCTTCTAGAGTCAATTATTTTCATGAAATTTGATGCAAGTGTGCCAGTGAAAAAGTGCTAATTGCAGTAAACATTTTAAAAACACTGAAAGTTGGAAACGATGTAACATGCCCTTTAAGACGTAGGCCTAAGTCTTATTTGCTATTAGTTGGCCTCTAAAGACGTACTTTTGGTAATATTATAGATGCCTCTTCAGATTTATTTGGGATAGATGCCTCTTAAGAAGCACTTGAGATTGTGTGCAACATACTCTAAACAGTACATCATCTTTGTCCTGAAAGTATTTCAGGCGACCAATGGCTCCTGAATTATTCTGTTTATCTGAGTCCATCACTTTACGAATGCAATGTGACAGAACATTTCTTGTTGAGACTTGTCGTAATCAGTAACAGAAATCCTCACGCGCATTTATTTTTCTTTAATGCACTGCAAAGACATCAACGTTTTAATACAAGTCATTGGTATGCTTCAGCTAGTCCAGTTTTGTCTTCCATGTCCATAAATAGTCGGGTCAATGTACGAAATGAGTTCAAATGACCGTAGAAATTGCTAAAAATCAAGCTTGTTAACCACGATTTTCGTTTTCAGGAGGGTCAAATTAGTCTAGAAATGCACGTTAGCAAATTGTTACATGATTTGTTTCCAACAGCGTCATTTCCAGATTCCAAGCCTGGTCCAAGTGGTGGCCATCTTTTCCCCGCCAAAATTAGACCACTTACCGTGGTCCGATTTCTTGTAACTTTTAGTATGTTCATCACCAGACCTAGGACACCAGACAATCATCATAAAACGTTTCTTGCAATTTTGGGGGATTCACCGAAGTTATTTCATAGATTGGTCCGACTAAAAACGAATTGTATTCTTCTGTATGAAATTGTAGAGAGCTGTCATGGGGGCCGCAGGATCCCAAGGGCACGTCGAACCTGAAATCAGAAAGGTAGACAAGTTATGTAACGAGATCAAGCTTGCGATTGAAACCGATCGATTCTTTTATGTCGGGCAAGCAAAGGTGGCTTATGTAGGACAATCGGCAAAAGACGCTCTGCTTGAGTTTGAAGGACGCAGGCGTAACGAGAAGGGGTTTTGGAAGAGACCTGATCATCACGATGACAAAAAAGTCAATTACAACGATCTGAAACTTGTGAGGATCTTCTGCACTCGACCAGTGAAGGCGGAGACAGCCGACGAGTTATACAAGCAACTTCGTAGTGATTACTTATCAGAACCTCTCTGTGTCAACGACGACTCAACTGATGCTTGTCCGGACACCATAAAGGGAATCGTATATCTACGAATATATGAACTAAAAAAACGGGCACCAGAACCATAAACGCAAAAGAAGGCAGAAGGGCGTCTTGAATCGAAACTTAAGACTAGGCTTATCATCAATCGTTATCCATTCAGTCATCGAATTTTGATTAGCATATCGCTGAAAACGTTGAGCCTTGCAGGACTAAACCCAAAGATCAGACGAACACAACGATTTATAGTCCTATAATAAAATATTATTATTATTATTATTATTGTGTATTGTGTATGGTCTGATATTCATCTGTGTTTCGTTATCATCATCATCATCATCATCATCATCATCATCATCATCATCATCGTCATCATCATCATCATCATCATCATCATCATCATCATCATCATCATCATCATCATCAGTTCTCGACTTGAAGTATAATTATGGCGGCGAAGGGTACAAATAAATTATCTGTATAATTATTGTCATCGGTAAATCATGAAAACCAGGTCTCCAGAACTCCCTCGTATCCATTCTATCAGATCTATATTAATTTTGGCCAATGATCAAAGATGAAAAACGCAAAACATGTGATGCTCTTGCAGCCTATCTTGTGATGAAAAATAGTCTCCGTGGATGAGTTTATTTCAACGGGGGGATGAAACAAATCTCTCCCTCGTGATGTTGGTTCAGACTAAAGACTCTTGAGTGGGTAGCGAGTTTATTCTGAAGCAGATCCGCCTGAAGAAAATCTATTTCAAAATTATAGCCTCCGGGAGAATTTTAAGAGGAGTCACAGTACACCGTCCTCAGGTCTCCTCCCCATAAACCAGTGGTTCTTAACCTTTTCAAGGGAGCCGAACCCCAAGATAAATCCATGACCACTCACCGAACCCCTCAAGTTTGAACAATAATTTTTTAACTAATGAGAACAAAGGGAAATTTTTAAAAATTGTACCAAAATGTGACACAATATTAATACCTTCAATACATGAACTACTAACAGTTAACTAACGGTACCAACTCTACCAATTATTGCTTCTTAATGTGTATTTTGTTGTTGCCGTTTGGAAACAATGAAAACACTCACACTCACTGACCCAGAATATGTATATATTTCAGAGGACCTCTGCCGAACCCCTGGCACTGGCTCATCGAAACCCAGGGGTTCGGTCGAACACTGGTTAAGAAGCACTGCCATAGACTAATGTCTAAGGTTTACGCTGCTGTGATTCGATTGTGAGGCGTCATAGTTACGGTCAACACGAACGATCGCCTGCGGGGTATAACATCGCTGTACGTTTACACGAGTATTGATACAGCCTATTGTATGATCTAAGGTCTACCGAGAGAGACGGACACACACACACACACACACACACACACACTGACGGACAGAGGCAGATAGAGACAGACAGAGACAGACACATGCAGGGATTGACGGAGAGAGACAGACAGACAGACAGACAGACAGAGACATACAGACAGAGATAGACAGAGGGTGATACTGTTTGATTTAAGATTCCATGATCCGCCCAACATTATAATACAGATTCAGCCACACTTCATTGATTATGCTAAATTCTATAACAGTGACTCACAATGGTTATTTCCAAAAAGATCGTTTTTCCGATGTGTCTATGAATAGCTTGCGATGTGAGAGCAAACATTGCTTCAAACTCAGACACGTAAGCATTGCTTACAAAGCAAAACCACGGCTTCAAACAGCATTCAACAACTACAGTATTATAATAGTAACGCTAGAAAGTCCAAGCTTCGGTCGAGGAAGAAATTTCAGCTTCATACTTTTTGAAGTGCATGTAAGTTCAATGTCGTCTTCTCCTAGATAGTTATTAACAGACACTAATAGTTTTCATCCTCCAGAGGCGTAAAGCCAGTGAACCTGCCTTCGGGCAGAGAACTCATCATCATCATCGTCGTCGTCGTCATCATCATCATCATCATCATCATCATCATCATCATCAATAGTCTTGTACTTGCTTCAGACAGTACTGTTTGTGTCCGCCTGCCGATATTGCTCACTTCCTCTTCATCTGCTTCCATTCTGCAGCAGTTCATTCCGCTGCCAACATTTCCTTTTTTTCTTCTGGCTAAGATTAATCCCTCGCTTAGGAGGGGTCAGCCACTCAGATTCTTTGTCTTTTTTTCAACATAACTTTTAAAAGAAAACTGCTCAGGCTTCATTGACCTATCACTTTACCATCTAACTTCAAAAGCATATGCTGCAGCGATCATATAATTTATTATTAAGGGGGTCTGGCAACTTTGCTTTATGTATCAGTCAGGCAAGATTCGGACACACGTTTCATTACTAAGTATTTGACAACGGCTTAGAAAACCGTAAAACACCGGTTGTAGCATAGGATCGTGCGTCCAGCACTCAGTGGCGGATCCAGGGGGGCCAATCCGGCCATGGCCCCCCCATTTAAAACTGCCATGGGACGTGGCCCCCCCATTTGGTTCGAAATTAGCAATACGAAAACGGGTTTCACGGTATATTGCCCCCCCCCCCCCTATTAAGAAAATTGCATGCGACGTGGCCCCCCTCCCAATGAGCTTTTGGCTGGATGACTAAAAAAAAGGTCATCAACTTTTTGGCGGATGAAAAAGTTTTTCCCGCCGGCTGACAAATGTTTTTGGCCCCCCCCCTTCGAAACGTTCTGGATCCGCCACTGCTAGCAATTTCAGTCACAGAACCTTTTCGTCACTCTATTTGCATGCTAGCCTTTCGGGATTCTCCGTAATGGGGCTGCAACCACTGCCTTACTGCCAGCCAATCCATATAAGATAAAACAAACAAGGCAGGCTAACCATTGATTGGGCAATGTATGCATACCTTTTTCGGACACACCTGCATTTGTGCTATGCAGCAGAACAACACAATCATAATAATCATAATAGATACAAAGTTCACGTGGGTATGAGCTTCTTACGTACTCGTTAATTGCCTCGCTTCACCTTACCTTTCGCTTTCGCTTTCACTGAGAGCTTATAGTTTTTGGCATTGAAGGGATGATCCGTGTGGCGGAGCTGGATTGGTCTAACAGTTGCGAAACTAAAGAGTTTCGTGACAGGTGCCACATGCAGGAAGGTGGAAATCTGGATACAAATCAAAGTTTGCGATTCAGATCTATTCTGCGTCGTGAGTTTTCCGTGGGCAGCAGAACTCGGTTGTCAAATGACCAGCTGAAGTTGTTAACTTCGTTTAACCATCGGGCTACCAAGGGGGGAGGGGTGGTATCCACCCCCTAGATTTTTTTCTTCAAACTTGTTTCGTATGGAATAAAAATTTGACCTTTTAGGTAGCTGTAGGGGGTTCATTGGCACACATTTTGAGGTAAAATGTGAGATGATACCTCACCCCGTTCAAAAGTTATACCCATTATACCCGAAGCACCAGAGGGGGTGGATACCACCCACCCCTATAATTTCGCCTGTATCTTATCATTCAATTAACATTAAGAGAAACAAATTATACCATTCTCTAGAGGGAATGTGGGGCTACATTTTGATGGTCACGTAGTTGTCTTTTGACAACCGGAAGTGCTCAAAATAAATTAAAATATATATAAAGATGTTTTATTTTCGTAAAATTTACATGTTTTTTCTTTTATAACATATTTATTATTCATTTCGTAAGAGAAATAAATTATGCCATTCTATAGAGGGCACTTAGTGCTATTTTTTTGATACCAATTGATTTGTCTTTTGATGACCGGAAGTGCTCAAAATAAATTAAAATGTGTGAAAATGCTGATTTTTTTACGACGCACACCGACAATGGCATAATTTCATTGTTTCATGCTGGTTGTCGATAGATAATTTTTAGATATTCATGTTTTTTCCTTTTGATTGTACCTAAAAAGGACTTATAACTAGTTTATATATAGTTGAAAATGTTACTTTATTATATATAAACTATTCTTGTATACATAAATCATGTTCTACACACAGAATCCAACATTTTACTTATGCGAAAGTACACGTTTTGTGGAATTTACTAGTGCTCATGGAAAAAATTCATAACTTCGAGGTGCATTCATATAATTTTTTATTTTAAACCTAAATATATCATTTTGTGCAGAAATGAATGCTGAATCCAAAGGTGTATTGCAAGTTTTGATATCTCAAACCAAATCCAAAATCCAGGGGGGTGGTAACCACCCCCTTGGTAGTCAGTGTTACAAAAAAGCTTGGTAGCCTGAGGGTTAAGCCTGCGTTGAAGGGTGGATCAGGCCAAAGATTCGATGGTGACGTCGACGACTTATCGGCGGAAGTGATGGTCATTGTTGAGGTGGTCATCGTTGTGAGCTGTGTGGTTGTGGGCGGAGATGGGTGATTCAGCTGAGATTAAGCTACGAGTCTACGACTGCAGAAGATGTTGTGATTCGAGTAGCACTGGTCGGGGATGAATCAGGTTAAGCTGAAGCGACTGCGGTAGACCTTGTCTCTGCTGGCTCAGCTGCAGTGGTTATACAATTCATAGGTCCGGATTGATTCAGCTGAGATTTTGTTTATGGTTGTTGTCTTGATCGTTGTCGTTGTCGTGGAGGGCTGAGTGGTTGTCGTACTCGTAGGCAGAATTTGAATGACTTCACGCAGTTCTCGTCAGAGTTAGTGGGTGCGACATGCTCAACGATAAAAGAAGGCTGTGTAGACAGTGACGTCAGAGGCATACGCTGGTTGACTTCAGCAATTCGTTGAATGGCTGGCTTAGGGTGCCCTTAAGAAATAGTCTAAGTCTTGAATTGGCTGTAACAGGTCTTCATCCTGAAAAAAACTCGGAAGTCCAGAACAACTGTAGACCTCACTTCAAAATTCGGAAATGTCGTCGCTGATACTTCTCTCTCAAGCCTCACTCCTGCCTGTTCTGTTCCCAGTCAGATAAATTCTGTCTTCTCCTGTTTGAGTTTGATGCCCTTCGAAGATGTCCAAGATGTCAAGGCCAGAAGCCACGAAAATCATTTCCATTTCTGCTTTCTCACGTAGACTGGTTGTTCCGTACACTGTACGGAACAACCAGTCTACGCGTACATGGTTCATTCGCTTACCGGCAGCAATCTTTCCATTTTCGTGGGACTTCATAGGTTAGTTTATTAGCTTCTTGCATTTGATTATACATTCTGTTGGCTTGTATCGTGACTTTTACACTATTGACAGTCGTAGGCCTAGGCCTATGGGACACCAAACGTTCTATATGTTTTAGAAACAAGATATACTTATGTGCAAGATATACTTAGCCTACATGTATGTCAGTGCGTTGTTCTTCCATATTTATAGGTCGATGTGCAGTTGTTCTTGGTTACGAGTGTTCTGCTTATGCCTTAGTTGTGGTGGCAGTTCTTGGCAGCACATTAAAGGAATTATACTTCGAAAGATGGCAGTTATGAATTGTAGCCTACATTACGATGCTATAAGATCGTTGAGAAACAATTCTTTTATTTCAGTTGTTATCGAGACTAAAGGACGCTACTTCTGCTGCTGAAGATGACGATGATGATGCTGAATAATCGATTTGGAATCAGCTTGATGGTTTTCATGTTTCTTCTTTCGTTGTTAGTACCACTGTAGGCCTACCATCGTTGTTCACTTGTTAGAAAACAACTTATTGTCAGAGACAGAAATCAAAATTGAAAAAGTTATAATTATTAGGTCTGTGATAGTTGTCACAAGGTTATTCTTTCCAACAGAAAATATCGAAAATAGAGACCCTTTGCACACGGGCCCACGAAAAGCTAGCTACGCCATTGCCAGGAAGTTAGACTAGCCTATAGACAATAGCCTATTAATGAAAAATCGGCGTGCAAGCCAAATCCCATGTTGAGTCCAATTGAAAGTGAAGATAAGAACCCGAGTAGGCTAGATGGGGGGGGGGGCAGCCGAAGGAGGAAGTATGTTAGAGATATTTTGAGCATTCGGTTGAAACGTGAAGACCACTACCCAGGCCAAACTAGACTCTGCAGTGCAAACTTTGCCAGAAGTGGACTTCAAAAATATCTATAGGGTGGGGAACAGGTTCGTCTGCCGTCCATGCTCGTCTAAGAGAGTTCAATTACCTTCTGCGAAAATTGCACAGATATCATTAGAAGAGTGCTGTCATCTGGTCCAAGGTCTTAATCGTAATCGTGATCGTTATAGTAATTTCCAAATTTCTAGAGCGCCACTCGAAAGTCAAGCGTAGGGCACCAGCTTATCATAACACGGAGTTCGCTCAGCAAGCTCCTAACCCGCAATCGTTGCACTGCAGATAGAGTGCGCTACCGAAATGGTCAAGCCGCACAATAAGTCGACTATAGGTTGCCGTAGATGGGATGCAGTGGATGTACACAAACTACACATTGTACAGTTACAGATCAATAATATTGTGGTCAACATTAATTTGGTGGGTTACATGCTTGTTTTTGTTGTTTTCATTGTCTGATTACAGTGCTACTGCGGCCGTTGATGTGTCCGGTGTGTCATATATAGGCCTGCCTTTGAGCGACACCAATTGGGAGACGAAGCTGAACGATCAGATCAATGTGGCTAAAGGTAAAGGCCAGCGTTTCTTCATTGGAGGGGCCTGCGCTGCTAAGCAGCAGAAAACAACGCTAGAGGCGCTGTGCAGTCGCCAGGGGTCAAAACCATTCGGAGATCGATGCGGAGGCGAAAGCAATCACTATAAAGACGTGGAAGTAGCAGATAAGATTGGAGTAAAACTCGCCAATGTTTACTATCCCAATGCCTTCAAAAGCAAGACTGATGTCTATGCAATTGAGAAGAGGCTCATCGCCAAATATTTCAACACTGGGAAAGTAGATCCACTTTGTCTGAATAGACAACCTGGACAAGACAGCTGCAGTGACATTGAAAACAAAGGAATCGTGTATCTGCGTGTGTACGAAAAAGGAAATTCGGACGAATTATAATACAAAATAGTGTAGGCTACAAAATAGGTCTACCGAAAACATTCAACGTTTAAAATGTTAGTAAAAGCTTTAGTTGAGGAAATCAAATACATGGACTTAAAGTAAACAGTTAACTAAATGTGAATTTCGGCATTCTTCTGTTAGCTAGTCTGTGTAACTAGGAATGGCAATACCCGACATCGCCTACCTGCAACCACAACACAATAATTATTAGTCAATGAGACAGGTGTTTCAGTCCACTCGCTATTGTTATATTATTATTAGTAGTAGTAGTGGTAGTATAGTAGCAGTAATCGTAGTCGTAGTAGTAGTAGTAGTAGTAGTAGTAGTAGTAGTAGTAGTAGTAGTAGTAGTAGTAGTAGTAGTAGTAGTGGTAGTGGTAGTAGTAGTAGTAGTAGTAGTAGTAGTAGTAGTAGTAGTAGTAGTAGTAGTAGTAGTAGTAGTAGTAGTAGCGGTAGTGGTAGTAGTAGGCCTAGTAGTAGCAGCAGCAGCAGCAGTAGTATTTTTGGCTGCCAACTTTTGATTTTGCCATTCCGGGACACCGCAGTCATTCGAAAATGGCCTATGCCAATACCAATAATTAGCCTACGCTGTTCGCATAACAGCATAATGTGACAAATGTTGTCAGTCTAATAATTGAAGGATGTACATACAGTGTACAATCCACTAAAATTAGTTGCTAATTATTGCAGAGAAATCGTCAAAAGAAAAAATAATATCAGATCCAACTTCAAGAAGAGAGCCTTTTTAAATTCCAGTAAACCTATATACATGTAAGCCTACCAGACCAGTAATGAGTCCAGCACGAGCGAAGTTCATTATATATTATGTAGGCCTGCAATAGCCTAGGATAATGTTATTTGTTATGCATTAATGTTATTTATTATGCATCATAATATTATGTGCAGATTGCAGATCTAGAACCTAAGTCATCTATTACGTCTGTGACTGCAAGAGAGCATAACAGTTACCATAGAACAATTATAGAGCTAGCAAAGATAGGCAAGAAGCGAGGTCTATAAATTATAGCCAGCATCGTCAAATTGGCGACCATCCGATATGCAATGCGTTGTTCATAGGGGAACCATGCACTAGAGAAGTCGTGCATGAAACTCTAGGCATTATGATCAAATTAACAATAATAATCAAATTAACAATCAAACAGAGGCATTATGATCAAATTAACAATAATAATCAAATTAACAATCAAACAGAGGCATTATGATCAAATTAACAATAATAATCAAATTAACAATCAAACAGAGGCATTATGATCAAATTAACAATAATAATCAAATTAACAATCAAACAGAGGCATTATGATCAAATTAACAATAATAATCAAATTAACAATCAAACAGAGGCATTATGGTCAAATTCACAATAGCAATCAAATAAAAAAATCAATTCTGATATTTATATAGGGCTGCCAACCAGTGTCTGAAGTTCAAATCCGGCACGCCCGTAAAGTCACTCGTCAGGCCAATGTCAATTTGCGCTAGCCAACCACAACCCTGTAGGGAGTGTAGGCCTACATGACGAGTTACATAGGCCTAGAGTCAGCTTTTTTTATGGTCTACACCATATTCTACAGTCTACTGGGTGAGAGACAGACAGACAGACACAGACTTTGACAGACATAGACAGACACCAGAGAAGGGCACGAAGAGCGAGAAAATAGAAACAGAGACAGACAGACTTGAAGAAGCAGAAAGAGACGCAGACGCAGAGATTGACAGACAGATAGACAGACAGACAGACAGACAGACTGTTTATTGTTTAACTGCCGATTCCGAGCACCGCCCAACGTATCACCGCACTGTCACAGAAAAAACCACAGATCCACCCACACAAGTCATGACGACTCTGTCGGATGGTTATGTAACATTTTGCAAAACATGAAGGCTGCGAATTTTCCGATGACATTGTGTCTATCAATAACTTGCGAACTGAGAGCCAAGCATTGGTTCAAAATAAAACGCGGGAAGAGTAGCTTTACAAATCAAAGCCATCGCTTGAAACTGCATTGCGTTTCGAGACTTGATACGCGGAACAACGACTTTGGTAATCGAATCTTTAGAAAAGAAGAAAGTTCGACATCATAACTTTTGATGTAAGTTACATGTAAATAAGACCTTTTTCTAGCTAGTCAACAGACATTTTGGTTATATAATAGGCCTACTTGCTTCGGACAGTTCGTTTACAGTATCCGCCATCGTCTCAGTGCATAGCGGCCCCACCATTATAGTTCGCGGCAGTTCAGTTGACATAGGCTTACTGCCTTTTTACTCTTGACTTGCACTGTGACCTGAAAAAATGGAAATTTTATAGCTTCCCTACTTTCAATTTCTTCGACATGCCGAATAACTCAGTGACTCTAACGCGACTGGCTATGCAATTCTATGGATAGCACCACCGCTGTCTCGCCTGCCATTAATACGCACTTCCTAGTTTGCTTTCTATTCTGCAGCAGTAACAGTTCTTTCCACTGTTAGCATTCCATGGGCAATAGATGGGACCTACATGTACGTGCACGGCTCTCGTGTACGGTGTTCCTTCATCATTCGTTCTCTGGACCAATACATAAATTGGGATGATGCCCGAATTACTTGGTCTCTTATGTCTAAACATTAGTAGGCTAGCCTACTATATAATAATTATGTGCTTCACTTAGCCTTGGTGTGCCTCATGGAGCACGGTGGCCGATTGATCAGCACTCGTGAATAAGCTGGTGCCCAACGATTGGCTTCAATGGCGATATAGGCCTACATCATGTAGAACTTAGAGGAAGTAATTAGTAATTGTTATTGGTTAGAGTGTTTTGCCTGTAACGCGAAGTGAGAAGGCTTGAGCCTCCACTCAAGCGGCAAATGACAGCGTAGGGACGTCGTGTTGAGACTCAAGTCCTTCGCACACAGTTACTGTATAGGCCTATACTGTTGCTCAACGCCAGAGAATGTTGACAATGGTCGTGAGTGCATGCGCTTCTAGATGAAAGGCAAATCGAAATACAGTTATGCTGCATTCAAATACTGAAGAGAATCAACCCAGGAAATTTAGTTATTAGTCAACGACAATTTAATGAGGTCACTTATTACACCTACAATCTTACATGTCCTACGCTTATGTTTGTTTTTGCAGAACTCACGTGGCAGAACGCTATGTCGAAACGTAAGAACCTTTACGTTAGGACCTCGAAGGACGCGCTTGACAAGGTGATAAAAGAAGCTAAGCATAATGATCAGTTCTTCTACATAGGTGTGGCCAGAGACTCCGGAGAAAACGCACTGGATGCAGCGCTAAATCGCGACAAGAGTGGACATCACGCTGACCGTGGAGTCAAAGAGTTGCACGGCTTGCGACTTAGTCGCGTCAACTACACGCAGTTTCTGAAAGAGAGCAGCGTCTGCGCTTTGGAAACTGAGCTCATCAAGAAATACGAGGATGACCCGCTTTGCCAGAACAAGAAACAGGGACAGGATGATTGCATCACGGCTGACCGAGGAATCGTCTATGTCCGCACTTACTCTCCGAAAAAATCTACTGCTGAGGAAAGTCCTAAGAAACGGGGAACCACGAAGGGAACCACTAAGGGAAGCACGAAGGGAACCACGAAAGGAACCATTAAGGAAACTTCGAAGGGAACCACGAAGAGAACTTTGAAGGGACCCACGAAAGGAACCATGAAGGGAACTTCCAAGGGAACCACGAAGAGAACCACAAAGGCAACCACGAATGGAACCACGAAGGGAACTTCGAAGGGAACCAAGAAATGTTCCAAGTAGGAACGTCTCAGGCATAGGCCATTAATTGGTAGGCTACTCTGAGACAAAATTAATGTGCTGTTATTTTTAAATTTTCTTTAAGATGTAATTTTGAAAGTAGACGTGCAGCTATGCAAATTATTTCTATGTCGGAAACAATCCATGGACGAATTTCTGTGATTCTTAGGTGATACTAGCCTATATGAAAATATTTTTGACAGACATCTTTTATGCGTAGAAAACAAATTACGTTGGATAGACTTCTTTGATCTTTATTAAAATGAAAGAGAATTGTTTGAAGTTTGAATTAAATTCAGTTCAAGTTAATTCATGAAAGCTTTCTGTTTATCTGTGTGTGTATGTGTGTGTGTCTGTGTGTGTGTGTGTTTGTCTGTCTCTCTGTCAGCATTTTCCCCTCTCGTTCCCTCCAGCTTTGGTTTATGGGAAGTGATTAAATAATTATTGTAAGGTCAGGTTATGATAGCAATCTGCTGTAGGCCTAATCGTCGTTGCGTCAGCCGCAGTAAATTCTGCGAATTTATCTTCAGCGTTCATCTGTATCCGTTTAACTGAGATAACTGAACCATCATCATCATCATCATCATCATCATCATCATCATCATCATCATCATCATCATCATCATCATCATCATCATCATCATCATCATCATCATCATCATCACCATCATCACCACCACCACCACCACCACCACCACCACCACCACCACCACCACCACCACCACCACCACCACCACCACCACCACCACCACCATCATCATCACCATCTTCATCACCACCACCACCATCATCATCATCACCACCACCACCACCACCACCATCATCATCACCATCACCATCATCATCATCATCATCATCATCATCACCACCACCACCATCACCACCACCACCACCACCACCACCACCATCATCATCATCATCATCATCATCACCACCACCACCACCACCATCACCACCACCACCACCACCACCACCATCATCATCATCATCATCACCACCACCACCACCATCACCACCACCACCACCACCATCATCATCATCATCATCACCACCACCACCAAGTCTGTAATCGCAAGATTTTTTTAACGCTGGTATTTCCAGACGTTTGAAAACTATCATTGTGCAGTTTTTCATTGAAGTGACTGCGTGTAGGCCCCTGCCTAGTAATATTACCCATTGATTGCTTGACTGCACTACATTGAATATAATTGCAATGCCTTCATTGCCTATCGAAATATTCTCGTTGTATTGTGTGAATTCGAATGACAAGCATCTCTCTCTCTCTCTCTCTCTCTCTCTCTCTCTCTCTCTCTCTCTCTCTCTCTTTGTCTCTGTCTCTCTCTCTCTCTCTTTGTCTCTCTTCTGTCTCTCTTCTGTCTCTCTCTCTCTCTCTCTCTCTCTCTCTCTCTCTCACTTTGTCTCTCTTCTGTCTCTCTCTCTCTCTCTCTCTCTCTCTCTCTCTCACTTTGTCTCTTTTCTGTCTCTCTCTCTCTCTCTCTCTTTGTCTCTCTTCTGTCTCTCTCTCTCTCTCTCTCTCTCACTCTTTCTCTCTCTCTCTCTCTCTCTCTCTCTCTCTCTCTCTCTCTCTCTCTCTCTTTGGGATGCGGAAACAACCAGACAGACTCTTCCTTTCTTTTGTTTATTAGGCAACTACACCCCGTGCATATATTTTTTTTTGCATTGCTACCTTTTCTACACATCCATTGATATAAAATAAACTCTAATATTATAATAGCAATGCAAAGAAGTAATATCCCAATCCAATCGCAGCTTAATCATTCGTCTTCCAGTGAACTAAGTCAATGTCCGGCAGACTCTCGCACGGAACCGGAATGCTCTGCTGACTTCCCATCGCCGTCCTAAAACATTTAATCAGCCTAGAATTAGGACTGCGCACTTTTGCCATTAATTACGCGATTAATCGTTAAAATTTTAACCGATTAATTTCTGGAGGTTCGATTAACTGTTTAAAAACTACTTTCGTCATGTTTTGGGGCCTGAAACTCCGTCACTCGTTGCACTCTGCCAGTGCCAGTCCCAAGCCTGGATAAAGGAGGAGGGCGACGCTAATTATTATCTTTGTCATCGCACAGTGTCGATAAACTGAACTACTAGCCTACTTACTACTCGTGCAGTGAATTGTCGGCTTCATTGCAATACATGCGCATGCGCTGTGGAGAGAGTGAGAAGGAACTTACTGGGCGAAGGGCGGAGTGATTCCTGGTCGTAGGAAGACAAACGGTTGAATCCTGCGCACTGAGTCTCCGTTCTGGCAGAGGACACGTGACAACCGGATCTTTCGGATCTCCCTCAACTGCGCTGTTCAACGGATACAAGAAAGACATTCGGATTATGCCAGGAATAGGCTACTACGCAAATTTGTACATCTGAACATTTGCACAATGCATTTCGAGTTCTTGATTTGATGCTTGCTTATTTTACAGTGGCACCTTATAAACTCGTAATAATAACGTGAACAATTTATATTGACTACTGAAACTTTTCATCCTGTCCCATCTATATCCTACCCAACCTCACCCCCACATATCCCATAATCCCACACTAAGGGTGACTGAATTGACCAACCTTGTGTGAAACCGGTCTCTGCGTTTTCATACCACAGTCGATCTCCCTTGCGAAGGTTACGGAAGGTGTTTGCAATGATACAAGCGAATGTTGGACCAGCAATTCCACCGTCGACGGATCGCTCGGACATTCCACCTGGAAAGAGGTCGATGTCTTCCACCTCCCTGCAAACACGGTCAAGCAGTGACATGCCGTTGCATGCAAACAGACTGAGATCATACTTTATGTGAAATTATAAGTAGGGGACAAACGCGTCTAGTACAATCATTTTTTGGCGGGTATGGGTACGAATAAATGGGCCAAAGTACAAGGTCAAGGTCAAGGCCAAAGGTCAAGGTCAAGGTAATATTAATTAGAGCATATTAATTAGGTCATTTTAATTAGGTCATATTAATGGGGTCACGCTAATTGGGCATTTTAATTAGGTCATAGTAATTATATTATATTAATTAATAATAATTAGAATTTATTAATTATAGCAATTAGTGAACCCTAATTAGCAGCACAAGCCCCACTCCGACCGAGAATGACTCATCAGAAGCATGGCGGAGCATTCTGGGCCCTGTACTGGCTTCCACTTTTCAACAACCTCCCCCACATTTCTGCAAATTTCAATTTCTCAAGCATAATCTGACCTATAATTAGAAACACAAGGGCCATGCCAACCAGAAATGACTCATCGGAAGCGTCCTTAGTCATTCTGTGTGCTGTACGGGCTTCCACACCTCAGCCTCCCCATCCATTATTCCTTCAGTCATCACTTTCTCTATCTCGGCATACCTCCACGCCATTCCAATCCACACACCCAGCCATATCACCTTCTTTTAGGTGTAATATATCACTCTACAACATCTAACCTCACCCTCCAACCCGCCAGACCACCCCTCCACACACACAAATTTGCATTATATGCATAAGAATCGGCCAAACAGGAAGCGGCGAGCCCTAACAACGAGCCAACCGGTAAGCGCGAAACCCTAAGTATGCCATCTCTCTCTCCCTCCACAGCATTCAACCTCACCCTCCATTCCACTTTCCCCACCCAAAACTAGGTATTTTCACATAAGTGCCAACCAACCAAAAAGCGAGAAACCTAGAAACCGATCAATAAGGAGTCGAGAACTCCTAGGAACGGTCTCTCTCCCACTCTATAGCAGTCCACCTCACCCTCCAACCCACCATTCCAAGCCTCCGCACACAAATTTATCTTATACGACTAAGAACTGACCAATCAGAAAGCGGCAAATCATAGCGACGAGCGAATGAGAAGGCGAGAATTTCTGTGTATATCTGACAAATATATCAATCATTCACCATTTTATTCGAAAATATCCATAAATCAGGCATTTATACATTTAAATTAACCAAAAGTGTAACATATATTCATTATTTCCTACAAAATTATTCAAAAATATAGTAGCCACCAACAATTTTCTTCATCTTTTCGTATTCATATAAGTCCAAACACAGTATGTTCAAACTTCCAACAAGGCATTACAAACATAGTCACATACATCCTTTCTTGTGCAGCTAAGACCAAATAATACAAACTCACTCACCCTTCCGTCCCCAAAATGACGTCTTTTCCAACATTCATGTACCGTCAAACACGAAAACCGAAGAATCCCTCAACCCGCCATTCCCAATATGGCATCCTTTACACATTTCTTATACAGACAAGGCCAAAAACCGAAGACTTACTCAACCTTCCTTTACCAATATAGACACCTTTCTAACTTTCAAGCATATTCAAACATGAAAATCGAAGTATCACTCGACCTTACATTCCCAATATGGACAATTTACCAATTTTCCAGCATAATCAAACACAAAAACCGAATAATCACTCAACCTTCCATTCCCAATATGGCGTCCTTTCTAACTTTCACACACGCTCAAACTCAAAAACCGAAGAATCACGCAACCTTCCATTCCCAATATGGCGGCCTTTCCTCATTTCTTATACAGACAAGACCAAAAACCGAAGAAACCAACAACATTCGCATTCCAATATGGCTGCCCTTCCTCATTTCTTATACAGGTAAGTCCTGAAAACCGAAGAATTCCACAACAGCCACAGTCCAATATGGCGGCCTTTCCTCATTTCTTATACAGACAAGACCAAAAACCGAAGAAACCAACAACATTCGCATTCCAATATGGCTGCCCTTCCTCATTTCTTATACAGGTAAGTCCTAAAAACCGAAGAATTCCACAACAGCCACAGACCAATATGGCGGCCTTTCCTCATTTCTTATACAGACAAGTTCAAAAACCGAAGAAACCAACAACATTCGCATTCCAATATGGCTGCCCTTCCTCATTTCTTATACAGGTAAGTCCTAAAAACCGAAGAATTCCACAACAGCCGCAGACCAACATGGCGGCCTTTCCTCATTTCTTATACAGACAAGTTCAAAAACCGAAGAAACCAACAACATTCGCATTCCAATATGGCTGCCCTTCCTCATTTCTTATACAGGTAAGTCCTAAAAACCGAAGAATTCCACAACAGCCACAGACCAATATGGTGGTCTTTCATCATTTCTTATACAGTCAAGTCCAAAAACCGAAGAAACCAGCAACATTCGCATTGCAATATGACGGCCTTCATAAATTTTCCTGCACAGCCAAACACAAAAATCGAAGCAGCGCTCAACCCTCCTTTCCCAATATGGCGTCCTTCACCAACAATCATCTCCCTAGGTGGAACCCGCACTACCTTTCCTGGCCAGCCACGCTCAAATAACGAACACACAGGCAATTTTCATATACGCTAAGTCCAATTAACACAAATACACAACATTTTCCAATCGCAAGATGGCACGCCTTCAGACTTTTACACATACAAACACACACACAAACACACACAAACACACACAACTTTCCAATCGCAAGGTGGAACACCAACATACTTTCACACACACACACACACCCAAAGGAAACTTTCGGACTTCTATTCCCAAGGAATTTCTTCCACATATAGGAACAGACAAGTAACTCATATAACTTTCCAACTCCAAAGATGGCGTACAAGACATCATTCTTGCACATGTAAGAATACAAACCACAGAATTGTAACACATTTCTTTCAACAGGTGGCGCTTTTTTAAATCTTAACACATCACATACCAAATATACAAAATTCACAAGCATGTATTCAACAACACGGCCCATCTCAATATGCGTGCGAACGAATGGAAGTAGCAGAGGACGGATAAGACGCATAGGCGCACGAACTCTACAATTTCTAACATATGCGCCAATACTTTAATCAAATTTTCTAACTTAGGACATCAACTTTACATGCAACGGCGAAGAATGTAAATTGTGTAAGACAAACATTTGAAGAGTATGACCACAAAGTGAGTCGAATTGAACATTGATAAGATAAAATTATGAATGTTTTATATGTGTATATGTGCAAAACTTTAACATTTCAATGTAAGACACACAATTTTGCAATTGTAAGAAACAAATTTGCAATTTACGAAGCGTGAAACACAGAAAATGCATGTCGAATGTGACAAGTTGGAGAAATATGGAGTGGGGGAAGTGTATATTCTTAAGTTTGTGGAAACAAAGCCATACAGTATTTGAGCCATGTCAGCAATTTTGATAAAGTACAAACTTAGCGAGCGAAGAAATGCAACTTAGGGTTACAAGCAGCAAGTTACAAGTCTTTTTAGGGTTGAGAGTTTTAAGTTGGTGATGCGCAGGGGTTGGGAGGGTGTGCCATTCTTAAGGTTTGGACAAACAAAGGTGTTCAATATAATTTTATGTAACATGTCATCAATTTTGACAAAATATGAAAATATTGTACGAAGAAACACGAATTAGGGTTACGAGCGGCGAACCGCAAGTCGTATAGGGTTAACAGATGCGCACAACTTAGCAGAAATCTACATTCGCCAACTCTGAAAACGCTAAGTCCGAAATTTTCACCGTTCAAAGTCGACCGGCAACTCCTTCGAGCGGTGCGGTGGTGGCGGCGGCGGGCGCCCCGTACCTCACGGACGGCCACGGACCCAGCTGCGTGGCGACGACGAGGCCCGCTTTCCCAATCGATCCTGCTTTGGCTCGTATGAAGTTAAAGACTCATGCGTATTGTGGGTGAAGGAAATTTTTGAAAGCGCTGTGTCGGAGCGTGAGTGATTATTCGGTTTTTGTGTTTGATTATGCTGGAAAATTGGTAAATTGTCCATATTGGGAATGTAAGGTCGAGTGATACTTCGATTTTCATGTTTGAATATGCTTGAAAGTTAGAAAGGTGTCTATATTGGTAAAGGAAGGTTGAGTAAGTCTTCGGTTTTTGGCCTTGTCTGTATAAGAAATGTGTAAAGGATGCCATATTGGGAATGGCGGGTTGAGGGATTCTTCGGTTTTCGTGTTTGACGGTACATGAATGTTGGAAAAGACGTCATTTTGGGGACGGAAGGGTGAGTGAGTTTGTATTATTTGGTCTTAGCTGCACAAGAAAGGATGTATGTGACTATGTTTGTAATGCCTTGTTGGAAGTTTGAACATACTGTGTTTGGACTTATATGAATACGAAAAGATGAAGAAAATTGTTGGTGGCTACTATATTTTTGAATAATTTTGTAGGAAATAATGAATATATGTTACACTTTTGGTTAATTTAAATGTATAAATGCCTGATTTATGGATATTTTCGAATAAAATGGTGAATGATTGATATATTTGTCAGATATACACAGAAATTCTCGCCTTCTCATTCGCTCGTCGCTATGATTTGCCGCTTTCTGATTGGTCAGTTCTTAGTCGTATAAGATAAATTTGTGTGCGGAGGCTTGGAATGGTGGGTTGGAGGGTGAGGTGGACTGCTATAGAGTGGGAGAGAGACCGTTCCTAGGAGTTCTCGACTCCTTATTGATCGGTTTCTAGGTTTCTCGCTTTTTGGTTGGTTGGCACTTATGTGAAAATACCTAGTTTTGGGTGGGGAAAGTGGAATGGAGGGTGAGGTTGAATGCTGTGGAGGGAGAGAGAGATGGCATACTTAGGGTTTCGCGCTTACCGGTTGGCTCGTTGTTAGGGCTCGCCGCTTCCTGTTTGGCCGATTCTTATGCATATAATGCAAATTTGTGTGTGTGGAGGGGTGGTCTGGCGGGTTGGAGGGTGAGGTTAGATGTTGTAGAGTGATATATTACACCTAAAAGAAGGTGATATGGCTGGGTGTGTGGATTGGAATGGCGTGGAGGTATGCCGAGATAGAGAAAGTGATGACTGAAGGAATAATGGATGGGGAGGCTGAGGTGTGGAAGCCCGTACAGCACACAGAATGACTAAGGACGCTTCTGATGAGTCATTTCTGGTTGGCATGGCCCTTGTGTTTCTAATTATAGGTCAGATTATGCTTGAGAAATTGAAATTTGCAGAAATGTGGGGGAGGTTGTTGAAAAGTGGAAGCCAGTACAGGGCCCAGAATGCTCCGCCATGCTTCTGATGAGTCATTCTCGGTCGGAGTGGGGCTTGTGCTGCTAATTAGGGTTCACTAATTGCTATAATTAATAAATTCTAATTATTATTAATTAATATAATATAATTACTATGACCTAATTAAAATGCCCAATTAGCGTGACCCCATTAATATGACCTAATTAAAATGACCTAATTAATATGCTCTAATTAATATTACCTTGACCTTGACCTTTGGCCTTGACCTTGACCTTGTACTTTGGCCCATTTATTCGTACCCATACCCGCCAAAAAATGATTGTACTAGACGCGTTTGTCCCCTACTATTATATAATGATTGTTTCAGAGCATTCTGACCTGACCTGGATTCTGACCTGACCTAAGCTTAGATACCGACCAATCAGCGGTGTTCTAGAGCGCTGGAGGTTAGTTACGTATTGTTCGATTATTTCCAAAACACAGGCTAAACGTTGAGTTTGTACAATAGGCCTACATTAAAAGATTGGCAGTATGGCCACTTAGTAGGCCTACTTATGTTTTTATATAAATTATGTGCACTTGTGATAGCGCCCCTTCAATTCATTCATTCATTCATTCATTCTGAAAATTTATATAGCGCCTCTTCAAGACACATCTACTCAGAGGCGTTCTCTGCACTAACTAGCCGAAATGATGTTAAGAGTCATATCAATCGAAAAATAACAACAATTTGCAAAACAAAACACAGTAAGCTGTAAGAGTCACCAGTGGCGAGCCCTCGCAAACACGTAGAGTTAACCATAGGATTCCCGTAGACAGCTGGTAGATGGCGTGGTTGATCAGAGTCTCTGGTAGGTGGTAGATGACTCCCGTCTGGCTAATCGTCGAGGCTCAAGGATGCGTGGAGTAGAAGGCGTTCGTCAATGTAACTACTCAGACGCGCTCCCGGCTACAGCGCGGACACTGAATCGGAGTTTCACGCCAAAGCGCTGAGCAATTGCGAGTGAAGGACTTGCCCAAGGTCCCTACGCGGCGGTGACTTGAGGTGGGATTCGAACTTGCAACCCTCCGGCTGCAAGGCGACGAATATATCCACTACACCACCGCGCCCCACAAAATTAATGATCTTGCACTTGTGGTTGAGCTGGTCAGTTCATATTTTAAAATAACATTCTTGCGATGTAATTCATCGAGTTTGTTATTGCGTGGGTGAAATATTTCTTTGCCGAAAGCAGTGGGTAGCGGTTACGGATGACATGAAATTCGATTCGTAGAAGAGATTTAAATTTTAAACAGCACCTTGTCAGTCTCTTGCGCTAAAGTTTCATCCGTAATAGCATCTGCAGGATGTAAGTAGCTGACTCGTCAAAGCCTGTTCATGAAGCCCTGAAGGCGGATTTTCTCCCTTCCGCTCACAAGACTCCATAAAGTAGGAGAGGTTTCCCTATTGTTGCTCCATTTGTCATTGAGTTGTTTTTCAGATTCACATTAAAATTACATTTCAAAACTCACTCAGTGGAGTAATCCTAAGATAGGCGGACCAGACAGGACGAAAGCCACAGAGATGATACGACACCCGATTTAAATTCAGTCTTTGTCTTATAACATCCAGAAGACGCCTTTTAAACGCCACAATTATTTTTTCAACAGTTATATAATTATGTCACACCGTATCCAGGCACAGGTAAAATGAAAATAAGATTGTTTTTGCCATCAATGTTCTCATAATTTCTTGATAGACAAATTATCTTAGTATTCTCAACTCAGATGAATGTATAAAATTCCCCGTTTTACGGTTGACCTATAAACTATACACCTTTCTGCTGTCGATATAAGCGATCTATAAAGTCACGGGATGTCGTTCAATTTAAGCATTTCCACAACTGCTACTGTGTAACAGAGGTAGCACTGTTTGGACACCTTTATATTGCCATATCTTGTGCTCTATTTTACTATCAGCGGACGCTGCTGAAAATTATTCTCAACATTGTTATATAATACTGGTGACGTTATTATGTGCACTTGTACAGGGTGAAGAACTGATCGGATTTAGACGATTTTGCGCACAAGTTCAGATCTCAACGGTAAACCATAAGAGTTTTAAAAATTAAAGAGCAAATTTGATGTTTAACAGAAATATAACAAGGACAAAACTGCATGGATTCGTTATGTACGGGAGATGCATGCATTCTACCGAGATCGGGAACAAGAATATTGGGAGGCGGTCATCAGGCGCAGATCTGGTGAGCCAAAGAAGCTATGGAATACGTTTGATGACCTCCTCGGTCGCCAATCATCCTCTCATCGCACACAAACAACATCCTTCACAGCCGATGAGTTTCTTAAAAAATTGACGGCGAAGATAACATCCATCCGCGATGCCACTTCGACGGCTTCGCCGCCAGACTATCCACTTACCGACCACCGACTTCACACTCTCCGTGAGATTACAAGTACTGAACTTCGTGCACTTATCCTAACGTCTGCACCGAAGACGTGCGAACTAGATCCGGTGCCAACGTTTCTAGTACAGGAACACATCGATATCATGCTTCCATTCCTTACTATGATGTGCAACCGCTCGATTCATGAAGCACAGCTTCCAGTCTCTCAGAAGCGATCGATTCTGCATCCGGTGCTAAAGCGGGAGGGCCTAGATACAGAAGATCCGGGGAACTATCGCCCAATCGCCAATGTAACATTTCTATCTAAAATTCTTGAGCGTATCATTGCTAATCAATTAATTGCTTACTTGAGTGTAAATGATTTGCTCCCTTCCCATCAATCTGGGTTCCGTAAGAATCATTCGACCGAGACTCTTTTACTCCGCCTATTATCTGATCTCTATGGTGCTATGGATACAGGACGCGTCTCTCTTCTGGCTTTATTTGATGTTAGCTCGGCGTTTGACTGCGTCGACCATAACATACTCCTCCAACGCCTTTCTACCTCTTTTGGCTTTGTGGATCAGCCTCTTAAGTGGCTTCATTCTTTTTTATCGGAACGTACCAATTCTGTTGTCTTTGGTACATCCAGATCTGTCTGGGTTCCAGCCCCCTTTGGAGTCCCTCAGGGTTCTGTTTTGGGACCATTGCTCTATATTCTTTATACGTCTGGCATAGGATCACTGCTGACATCTTGTGGTCTTTTTCACCAGCTTTACGCTGATGATGTTCAAGCGTATACCCACTGCCACCCTGACAATAGTCTGGAAGTAGTTCAGCAAATGTGTCATGCTATGGATAAGCTGGCTAGCTGGTTAGCCTCCAACCGCCTCCTACTTAATGCTTCCAAAACTCAATTCATATGGTTGGGTGGACGTAGACGACTGGCAAATGTTGATCGTTGTGCCGTGGCTAAAGCATTTCCCCATGTTACCTTTTTTGATTCTGTCCGAGACTTGGGTGTTATGCTTGATGAAGAACTTAGTTTCTCAAAACATGTCAACCAGCTGACTCGTGGCTGTTACTACCAAATACGTCAGCTACGGGTCATCTCTCGCTCCTTATCAGAGAACTCTGCTGCTACTCTTGTTCATGCTTTTGTCACCAGCCGCTTGGACTACTGTTGCTCTATTCTGGTTGGTTTGCCTCTGTTATTGATATCCCGACTTGACCGTGTTCTTCGGTCTGCAGCCCGACTAATTGGTCGAATTCCCAAATATGCCTCTGTTTCATCTTACATGCGTGATACTCTACACTGGCTCCCTATCTCACAGCGCGTCGAACATAGAATTGCTTCACTGGTTTGGCGTTGTCTCCTTGGCTGTGCTCCGACTTATCTGTGTGAACTCTGCTGTCCATTATCTGTTGTCCTTTCTCGCAGAGCCCTTCGCTCTGCCTCTAGCGGTAAGCTTTTGGTCCCGCGTGTTGAAACATCAACCTGTCAGCGTCGTGCTTTCTCAGTTGTAGGTCCTTCTGTCTGGAATAGTCTCCCGTTGCAGATGCGCCTGCTGCCTAGGGTTGACTCGTCAGTGTTCTACAGGCTTCTCAAGACTTTTTTGTTTCACCGTGGTTGGACTGGGAGCGCTTCTGAGTGGATTTCTTGAAGAGGCGCTATACAAATTCTTGAAATGAATGAATGAATGAATAATTATAGCCTATTTGTAGAATAAATGTTTTATAGGTGAGTTTAGCTAATTAACTCTATAAGGTGATGGGTGTAGAAGTTTAGCTTCACGTACGCATGGGAGGATGGGTCCACAGAATATACGAGGTGTAACAGAGAGAGGATTGAAAATGATATTTTTGAGAACGTAATAGAAGTCTATTGATTTACCTTAATTATTTTTGCCATATAGAATAATATATAACAGAAGTTACATTGCTTAAAACTGACCTCTATAGAAGCATCCCAAATAACCCTAGCCGCATCCTTCTAGACTTACCCTCCAGATATAATTTATTGCACTAGTCATGACGTTGACAGTCATGATCCATTTTAGTAGGCATCGCAGCGAGTCACGTGTAATATCAGCTGATCCGAACATTTGTCATTGCGTTCTTGGCTTTATAAATAATTCTAAATGTGTTTTAAAGGTGTTTACGCCGACCTACATGCATTTTAAGTTAACGCCATTTTGTGGTCAGCCACACAAATTACTTCTACCGATGATTAGAGATAGGACCATTTGTAATTTGTGATGAATGCCAGTCATTTTGAAAAAATTGAAGTATCCTCTTTATATATGAGTATTAAGTAGTCTATTGAAGTATAATATCTTGTTGTGTTTTGCATTTAGGCCTATGTGCTATATTTTGGCCTTCGCCCGAATGCAGGAACTTGATTCAGTTAGTGCACTGGTCCGCAAGTTGGTAGGTTCACACCGTGGATTTTTACCCAAATCCTTCACCACCTTTGAGCAAAATTGGAACAAATCTGACCAGGACCTCATTAGAAACATATGATAACCATCTGACAAAATTAATGTCGTCAGCGAATACTCTTACTTACTTACTTACTTACTTATCTTAGTCAAAACAAGGCATCATCAAACAGTAACTTATAAAGGCAATGAAGATCCTGTTTAGACACCTTTAATTTGCTAATTTTGAACTATATATATATTTATCTCGATATAATCGTCATAATATTATCATCGCAAAAAACCCTTTCTGGCAATAGCATACATCTGACTGACCCTCTACAATCTACAGGGTGGCTCAATAAAAATGTACTTCGGAATAACATGCAGATACTCGTATGGAAATGCATCAGATGAGAAGATTATCTAGATTTGTAGACTTATGTAGATAGACATTGTTAGAACTGATTTGATTTGATTTAGATTGATTTGCTAATCCTAATCTCATGACTGACCTGTAGAGTTTGCTGAGTCTAAGTCTGACTTCCGATCTGATGACCTCATCGGCCAAGTCATCGAAAGACTTCGCTCGCTTCAGACTGCACAGCTGTCGGTAATCGTTGTACGCTTACGTTTACAACAAACACAAACACGAAACTTAACCATCAGTTGGAGCAATGGATGTTAAGTGTTGAATTAAATGCAAAACATGTAACACAATCATGTCATGGGCAAAGTGAAAAGAAATGAAAGAAAATTTAGTAGAATGTTACATAAAAGAGTAGGGCAGGATGGTAAAGAACGAAGTAGAATAGAATGGCGCATAATATAACAATGGAATAGAATAGAGTAGAACATAATGAGAGAATAGAATAGAATACAACTGCATAGAATAAAGTTTAACGATTATTATAGCACAGAAAGATATAAAATATAAACAATGTTTAGCAATTGAGTGGATAGAAACGAGCAAGACTGAACAGGGAAAGAGAAGGGGTATGAGCAGATGCATGACTTACTTCCGAGTCCATGATCTCGACCGCGTTGTATATTGAGCGAGAGAAGGTCATGACCGGGTCCGTGTGGCGGTCGGTCTGTGAAGAGACTTCGGGTGATCTGTTTCGTGAAGAAAGTGTCGAAGGTCTGCGATGGTTCGAGAGTGAGACCCCGGATGAAGGAGTCCAGTCCACCAGACGAAGTGTCGTAGATGTGCACAGGTTTGTTGAAGGTCTTTATGGTTATCATTATGAATGAAAAACAATTTAAAAGCTATATTAATAATTAGAAACAATTAAAAACAATTAAAAACCAATGACTCCATCGGTCTGTCTGTTTGACAGTCTATCTGCTTGCCTCAGTGTATCCTTCCTCCATCCATCCATCCATCCACCCATCCATCCATCCATCCATCCATCTATCCATTCACTCTCCACTCATCCATCCATCCTTACGTTGCCAATTGCCATGATTACTATAGGCCTTACTCGGCGCTATAGAAGTTTCCATATAATTAGAAAATCCTCCATCGTTCCTTCGTTCATACAATCATAATTATGATCAGGCGCTACATAAAAATCTACAGTAAGTTGCCCGACCTCCGATAGGAAGAGTCTGTCGTCCGTCTGCCTGTGTTCTCCTGTCCGGTGCAGTTTTCCCTGCAGCAGAGTGTGACCGAGACGAAACGCAGCAGCTGCAAAGGCATTCGGGATTCGTCCGTCTAACGATGCATCGTAGCCTACAACAACATCAACGTAATGCTATGGAATGTTATGGGACGAAATCGAATGCAATGTCATGGAATGTAATTGAACGCTATCATGTGTGCAATGTAATGTAATGTAATGTAATGTACTAGAGAGAATTCAACGTAGGCCTATGAATGAATAATCAGATAAATTAAAAAACTTAAAAGTTAGGCAAGTAAAGGAATGTTTAGGACAATAGCATGAAAATTAAACAAGAAACAATTTGAAATACAGAAAAAGAAAATACCTTAACAAATACACAATAATTACGGTAGATAAACAGCAGTAGCATACACAGCCATAATTGTTTTGAGGCCTACTGATAGGCCTGTGCTATGGTTTGCTATGGAGTGCCATGGAATGTTACGGAATGCTATGAAATGTCATGGAATATAATCATGGAATGTCATTGAACATTATAGAATGCAATGATATACTATGTTGGCTCTATGAAACGTTGTGAAATGTAACAGAATAGTATCATGGAATCTAACGGAAAGATATGGAATGTAATATAATAATTATGTGGTAGTTAATTATCTGAACAAATAAAATAATAATTATTAGATAAACAGAATATTAGTAGAGCCATGCATGATTGTTGTGTGTCGTCTTGCCTTCATAGTATCCCTCCGCCACGAGATCAAGTTCAAACTTGCGGATCGTGTCTGGACCAAGTAGAATCGGAAGCCATTCGTTGAAGGTGATGTGCTGGAGGATAGCAATGACGATCCTCCTTGACTCCGCGTAGAGATGATGTCCAGTCCAGTGTGGGTTCAGTTCGTGCAAGGTCTCTTCGATGTGGTTGTGTTGACGAACCATTGCGACGTGGAAGACGGCGAGTCCAGCGTTCTCGTTCACACGAGGGTCACCTTGGGGTCAACAGGTGTGCGGAAATGTAAGGATATATAGGTAAGTTAAGATAAGAAGTGGTATAGCAAAGCAAGGTAAGGTTACTAAGGTATGGTATAGCAAGGTGAAATAAAACAAAGTAATTTAAAATAATGTAATGGAAGTATTGACAGGGTATATTGTGCGTTGTCTTTCGACACCTTCAAAATGCTTTCAAGCAGGGCCTACTATCCCCCCTGTAAGGTGGAAGCAATCCCCCCCCCCCAATTTTTTTGGCCTATATTGGAAGCGCCGAAGGCGCGAAGCTGCGAGTGCCGAAGGCACGAAGCCCATAGCGACTAGGGGGTCTGGGGGAGCGCCGTAAGCTCCCCCAGCGGGGTCTGGGGCGGAGCCCCAGCCACCAACGCATTTTTAGCTCTGTTGACCTCAACTGGGGCCCTTTTAAGGCTCTTTTTTGCCAGCTATTTATGAACGATGAAATCATGAAAACTTCAATAAGAAGTCGATTTTTGCAGAGTCGCAGACTGGCCAGTATAAGAATGTCAAAATTTTATTGTAAAAGAAATGGGTTTCGTCTTTACTATAATCACAAAGTTAAAAGTGTAGGCCTATAGCCTAACAAGTTTATAATTATACTGTCATATGAGTAGACGTACTGTATAGGAGAACCCTTGGGGCATGTCATGTGTAGGGGGTTTTACGGGCTCAACCCACCCAAAGTGTGTAATTTCCTAATTTTAAAAACTAATTCTGTGAAGGTTTAGCCTATACTTTTGTGTATTTTGCAACCATTGCTTAGTGTTGAGCCACTAGCAGAGGGATAAGTTCGGGGGAAAGAAATATGCACCTCCCCATTATCAGCATTTTTTAATTTTCACGCTGCAATGGTAGCCGTTTAGACTGTCATTTAACGAAAATGCTCATAATTTCATTGCTGATTGTTGATCACTGTCTAGAGCTTTCTTATTAGGCTACGAAGCAAGCAGTTGTAGATATTTTCCGATTTTTGTTTTGAGGGCTGAATCGCATTTAGGGGTTAGCCACCCCCCCCCCCAACCTCCCCCCCTAGTCACGTTGAATTTGTATCCAAGTTGTTTTTCACTTTTGGGGATTTGCTCGCTGTAATTGTAGCCTACCTTTTAAAGCTGTCATCTTCACAAAATTGCTCGTGAATTCAATGCTCAGAAACGTGGTTTATGATATCATAAAACATCCCCTACCCATTATTTAAATTTTTTATTTGCACAATATAATGGTAACATCCTAAAATTTCTCATTATGGGTTAACACAACAGTGCATTTAACACTGTAGTAGTCCTGTGAAGTTTGGAAAGGTCCAGAATTCAGCAAAATATCAACTCTTTTGGTATATCAAATTGCATGAGTAGTCTACATGTACAGTCAGTTTTACAATGCTCAGCAACATCCATTTTGGGATCCAGACAAATCCCATGGACATCTTCCCCGGAGAACTCCCCGTAATTTTCTCTCTGGATTCCACTAGAGCGTTTCAATAGGACAATTCCCCGAACATTATCCTCAAATGTAGGCTACCCAAGTGTAAGCAATTTGCATTTGTTTTGACTTCAATAGTGCTTTAATGTTTGGGGGTGGAATTTATAAGTCATTTGCTTAACTTGACTTTGTCAATTTTTGAGCAACAAAGCTTTTATTGCTTGATTAATGTTTACTTAAACAGACTAAAAACCTATACTAGAAACAAAAGTATTAATTTACTGGTGCTTCCCTGCCTCATATCACTAAAATTCATTATTAAAATATCGTTCATTTTATTTTAGACCTATATTATAAAACCAATGTATTGTCAGTAGATATAAAATATATTTTAGCAACATTTTCACAGTTAATGTAATAAATTATGAGTTGTGAGAGCGAGGGCCAATTAGGTGCAGGGACATATTTAAGTGACTGTAAAGCAAAGGTCATACTAAATGAAGATCTACCCTCGAGATGGCGGGAAGAACGTTCAAGAGAATTTACCCTGGGTGTGGGGTAGGGGAGGTACAGAGGGAGATGCCGGGGAGATGTCCAGAAGGAACTCTCTTATGCCCATCTATCATTAGAGAGGGGGTTTCCTTCTGGTACAAGTTGGATCAGGCTTACTTCCCCCCCCTCCATGGTGCACGTGGCAGGCCCTGATGGGTGCGAATGTGATGGAGGTGCATGGACAAATTTAAGTGAATGTTAAGCAAAAGTCAAATTGAATGAAGATTTACCCTGTGTTATGACGGGGAGGGTATTGTTCGGGGAATTTACCAGGAGGAAGTCCATGGCAGATGCTAGGGAATACCGGGGGGGATGTTCAGGAAGAAATCTTCTACACTCAACTTTTTCACTAGGGGGAAAACTTTCCCCCTTAGTGAAAAACGTTTTCTTTTTCAAAAAATTCTTTTTCACTAGGGGGGGAAAACTTTCCCCCCCTGGCCCAAATTGGAAGCAGTCTGATTCCATCCCCCCATGGCGTAGTAGGCCCTGCTTTCAAGCATTCTTTTATTATAAGAGCGGGATGATCGTTTATTGCTCCTTCCTCCGAAAAAATTCATTGGCAATCAATCGCTAAGTTTAGACACCTTTAAGACGTGGCTGCACGACGTTACATGTAAACTCACTTCACAAAGCGGCCATTATAGTGACTCATTTAACTCGGTCTTCAATCAACAACACGAACACATTGTCAATCTCGATCTTCCAATCATAAGACTTTCACATCATGAACTCAACCCGTAATTAAGTCTTCACCTCGACCTTCATAATAAACCACAACCTTTACAATGATAACCTCAACCTTCAAATCACGAAACTGACCTTCAAAACATGACACTTGTATCCAAAGACATGATCTTGACCCTCAAATCATGACCTCGACTTTCAAGTCATAACCTTGACCTTCAGATCTCTACCTTCACCTTCAAATCAATAACGACGACCTTCAAAGGCCTATCTTTCGACCGACACTGTAGCCGTGTGTGTCCGTGACTCCTACCTGCCTGCATACAGACGATGCTTTCGTTGAGGTTCTTACAGTCACTCGGCATTGACGCTGAGACGATTTCCTTCGGCAAAAGAGCTTTGTACGCTCTGCCATGCGGGTGTGGTAGGACGGCCAATCGGCCTCGACCTACAAATGACCCCCGCGTGATTAGTTGGGTCAGTGTTTGCTTGGCACTAACATTAGCAATAACAACAGCAGAACAATAGCAATAACAATAACAATGACAAAAGCAATAACAGTAGCAATGGAAATAAAAATTACAATAGCAATGGCAATAATAATGGCAAAATTAATGACAATAGCTATAGCAATAACAGTAGCAGTAACAATGGCAATAGTAATAACACTCGCAATAGAAGAACAATAACAGTGGGAGTAACAATAGCATTTTTCGTTCACATTAAGTCAACCAAAGTACGTCTAAGTTCTCACTTGTGTCACTGAAGTCCCTTAGTTGATCCTCCTCTTGCTTTGTGCTTCCGTAGATCTGAGATCCGTCCAACCAATGCGTCACTTGATTCAACTGCTCTCGCGGACCTGTGCGTGAGTAAGCAGGCAGGCAGTTGGAGTAGGACGAACAAGCACACAGAAATTTCAATTCTAGTTTGTTAGGATAATGTTGTGCCATGTTATGTTGTGTTACGCGTGACTGATTATAAGTTGATTTGATGACAATAATAATGACATAATAACAGACGATGACAATAGGACAAAAAAATAATGTTGCAGTAGATAAACCTTGTCCAAAGAATGTGACACTACAAAAATAATGGGTTGAATTAAAAGTAAATGGATTAAGAAAGGACATCACAGTTGAAATATGAAGACATTAGGCTAAACAATGACACAATGGATTGGATTGGAAAACAGCAGTTTAGAAAAGATGACAATATGTTAAATAATAAGACAACGGATTATATAAGCCAAATTTAATCAGATAAATTACGACAACAATAAGGTAAATAACGAGGCAGCGGTTTAGATAACAAAAAAGTAGTTTAAACAACAAGACAAAAAGATTACATAGGAAAACAATTATATAGGTCAAAAAAGAAAACAATTGGTCAGATAAGAAAACAATAGGTAAGATAAGAAAACACTAGGTAATAGATAAAGCGCTGTAAATCTAACCGACGTTGCAGTCAAGAGCTGGCACTGGCATGTCACGGACAAACTTAAGGCATCGGTTGAAGTGGGAGAAATCCGGATCATCAACGGGAACAGGAATCGGAAGGCAAGCTTCAAGTCCCGGACCAGTTAGACATCCATCGATGCCACACTTCACCTCACTCACACGCTCCACTCCTACGACGTCATGCACAGCGGAAACACACGAACTGTTACGGAAACATCCGAACTGCTACGGAAACATCCGAACTATTATGGGCATATCCAAACTATTGCGGAAACACCCGAACTATAACGGAAATATCCGAACTGTTATCACGGGACGTCCGAACTATAATGGAATCTACGAAGATGTACATAACACCAATGACGTCTTGGGTTGTTACGCTATCTTATAGCCCACTACGTCATGCTAATTTGCGCTGTGTTATAGTGTGCTGTGCATGTCATTCAGAATGAATGAATGAATGAATGAATGAATGAGTGAGTGAGTGAGTGAGTGAATAAATGAATGAATGAATGAATGAATGAATGAGTGAGTGAGTGAGTGAGCGAGCAAGCGAGCGAGCGAACGAACGAACGAACGAACGAGTGAATGAATGAATGAATGAACGAACGAACGAACGAACGAGTGAATGAATGAATGAATGAATGAATGAATGAGTGAGTGAGTGAGTGAGCGAGCAAGCGAGCGAGCGAACGAACGAACGAACGAACGAGTGAATGAATGAATGAATGAATGAATGAATGAATGAATGAGTGAGTGAGTGAGTGAATAAATGAATGAATGAATGAATGAATGAGTGAGTGAGTGAGTGAGCGAGCAAGCGAGCGAGCGAACGAACGAACGAACGAACGAGTGAATGAATGAATGAATGAACGAACGAACGAACGAACGAGTGAATGAATGAATGAATGAATGAATGAATGAGTGAGTGAGTGAGTGAGCGAGCAAGCGAGCGAGCGAACGAACGAACGAACGAACGAGTGAATGAATGAATGAATGAATGAATGAGTGAGTGAGTGAGTGAGCGAGCAAGCGAGCGAGCGAACGAACGAACGAACGAACGAACGAGTGAATGAATGAATGAATGAATGAATGAATGAATGAATGAATGAATGAATGATTGAATGAATGAATGAATGAATGCTTTTGCGACCTAACATAAAAGTTGAGGGAGGCTTAGACTGATGTAGCACATTTTTATTCTGCAGATACTCAACCTCCATTCTGGTCAATCTCTTCGGTGACCATGGTCAGCGCCGTTCGCGTCAGGTCGTGGTCAGTGAACTGACCGAAGAAGACAAAGGCCATTGTTGTGCGTTGACTTGGTCGATCTGAGTCGGGGAAGAGGGTCCGGCTGACGTCTCTCGCCCCCGGCAGAGGGCCACCAGTCACCGACCGACGAAGATCACCGAGACCTGACATTGGCATCAGACAAATAATGGGGAACACCTCTGTCTAATTAGTCGACGTGTGGACTTTGGTGATGATGTTGAAAGATATGCTAATGATGATGATGAGAAGGAGGAGGAGGAGGATTTCGTCGTCGTCGTCATCATCATCATCTCTTTCAACATCATCATCATCATCATCATCATCATCATCATCATCATCATCATCATCATCATCATCATCATCATCATCATCATCATCATCATCATCATCATCATCATCATCATCATCATCATCATCATCATCATCATCATCATCATCATCATCATCATCATCATCATCATCATCATCATCATCATCTCATAATCAAAGAGGTAGCCTACACCAAGAGAGGAACACCAAAAGAAGTATAAGAAAGAGAGTATGAGAAAGAGAGTAAAATCAAGAACGAACAACCAAAGAGATACGAACAAATGAGTATTACAATAGTCAAAGAGGTAGAGGCAAAGAGGTGCAATCAAAGAGTCGTAATAGAAAACGCTGGCACAAAAAGGGGTTAAACAAGAAGGCACAACAAAGAGGTAGCCTACATCAAAAGAGGTAAAGAAGTTACAACCACGGTGGTGCAAAAAAGAGGTACAATCAAAAATGAAGAAGCTGGTACAAAAAGGGGTAAACTAAGGTGGTACAAAAAGGTACAAAAAGAGGTCCAACCGTCGTGGTACTTGGCCGGAACGAGTCTTCGGAACGGCGTCATCGATCTTCCGATGATCGATCTCCCGAGGTTGTTGCAAGTGCCATCGATCGATCGTTTCGATCGATAATCAACCGAACAATCGATCTTCTCTGGATAGGGACAATAGTCGATGTCCGGCACAGTGGGCAGTCCAGTGTCCGGTCGGAACTGACCAACCAATGGCTTCAGAAGAGGAGATCGTCGAGGGGACTTCAGCTTATGTAGGAGACGAAGAAGCTGTGGCCCAGACAGATCGAATCTTAGAGAAAACAGATAGGCCTAAATTATTTATTTATTTAGTTATTTGTTTTTATTTATTGGAAATATGATACAAGACATTGTAATAATTGGAAGCATACAATGAAATAAACGAATAGGTGGATAAATACGAAAGTCAATAATTATTATATTAGCAGATAAACTTTATTAAAATAATGTATGGATCATTATTTTAATAATATACTAACAAGACGGATTGATGAGTGGGTGGCCTGGTTGGCTAGATGGAAAGGTGGATGGATGGATGAATGGATGGAAGGAAGGACGGATAGATGGATGAATGGATGGATAGATGAATGGATGAATGATGAATGAATGGATAGACAGACAGACATACAGACAGATAGGCCAACCCAGACATGCATACGTACCTGTAGTAGTAGTAGTAGTAGTAGTAGTAGTAGTAGTAGTAGTAGTAGTAGTAGTAGTAGTAGTAGTAGTAGTAGTAGTAGTAGTAGTAGTAGTAGTAGTAGTAGTAGTAGTAGTAGTAGTAGTAGTAGTAGTAGTAGTAGTAGTAGTAGTAGTAGTAGTAGTAGTAGTAGTAGTAGTAGTAGTAGTAGTAGTAGTAGTAGTAGTAGTAGTAGTAGTAGTAGTAGTAGTAGTAGTAGTAGTAGTAGTAGTAGTAGTAGTAGTAGTAGTAGTAGTAGTAGTAGTAGTAGTAGTAGTAGTAGTAGTAGTAGTAGTAGTAGTAGTAGTAGTAGTAGTAGTAGTAGTAGTAGTAGTAGTAGTAGTAGTAGTAGTAGTAGTAGTAGTAGTAGTAGTAGTAGTAGTAGTAGTGTTCACGTCATATACCTGTTTCTTGTTAGTTGTATGGCTCTGTGCATGGCTACTGCGCTCCTTGACAACGTCTTTGCATAAGGTCGAGTCTTCAGAAAGTTTGAGACTCCACCAAAAGCCAACGAATCAACGACGTCTAGTTCGTTAAAGAACGGAAATCAGCAACCGTAGACGTAATCGTAATCGTAACCGTTACCGTAATCATGGTCGTAATCGTAATCTTAATCATAATCGTAATTTTAATCGTAACCATAATCCCGAAATTTCCAAAGCGGCACTCGAAATCCAATCGCAGATCACCAGCTAATTCACGACTAGCAGCAGCAGATTAATATTATTAAAGACTAAAGCGACGACAATGATTATGATGACGGTGTGAGTTTTAGTATAGGCTAATTATCATTACTATTATTGTTATTATTTTTTCATTGCTTTCATCATCATCATCATCATCATCATCATCATCATCATCATAATCATCATCATCATCATCATCTCTATTCACCTTTCAACTTCTGACTCCATCTTCTTTCTTCGCTCAGTTGATCAATCGCCGATTGCCTCGCCGTCTCCATGACAACCGACCAGTAAGTCAGCATCTCCTTCTCTGCATCACATACACAAAACCAACATATTATGCTGTAATGCGATGTAATAATTATAATCATCAATCTACTCTACATTCATAGTGCGCCTTTAGACGCTCGACTCAACGCAAGAAAACATGATTACAGTCATTAGAACTAAGATAGTCGTTGAATGACTATAATTATATAGAAGTTTCTTTAACGCAGGTAGAAAGTCCCCCCCCTAAACAGAGTCTCTCCGACTTATATATATATATATATAATATATGTATATGTATATGTATATATATTATATATACAATGTTTCTCCTCCGGATACTCTGTTTTGGAACACAGCCTTCTGATAATATTTTTATATTATAAAAATTAAAAAGTTGGGAATTTATTTTCTGGTTAAATAATTTATCAACGTAAACATCAACGTAAACATCGGTAGGTTTAGGGTAAGATAGGGCAAATTATGGTAATGTAGGTAAGGTGTGGCAATTATGATAGGATTGGGTAATGCGGGGTAGAGTGGGTAAGGTATGGTAAGGTGGGAGCTGCATGGAATAAACAAAGTGTGGTCGGTTGAGATGGGGTAATGAGTAATGGAAAGTAAAGTAACCTGGAACATCTTTTCTCGGCTGTTCATCGGATGAGCTGAACCCGTAGACGGTTTCCTCGTAGGCAGAAGGACCTTGACCTTGACGCTCGTAGGCCGAAGGACCTTGACCTTGACGTTGACCTTTCGAATATCCTGACCCCACATGAGCGTCGTCGTGCGATTTGAAAATGGCTGCCATAAAATTATAAAACTTTCTTCTGTTATCGTGTAAAATAAAGACACAATAGCGCATGACAACCAGCTCATACAATTGCAGAAATACAAGGATTATAATCAGTCAATAGATCATCAATAGAAGATTAATAGCATAGCTTAATTAGCATAATTAAACACCTGCTTGACATGCTGTGTGATCTGCATGATCGCAAACGTCCAGCTTCCGATCAAACTGATGAAGTGATGGACCAATGATGCTGCAAGGTTGAATGATGGATCGACCTCCTCTGCATTCGATGAATTGATCGCATCTCTCGAAATGCCGCATCCGCCTACCATCCTCAGCACCAAAACAGACGTCACCTGATTGACACACGAATTTAATACACATACATGCACCTAATGATATTATATTGTTTATTTGCTCGGTCTATGTATTTTAGTAAGTAGGCTAATTAAGTATATATATTCTTTATTTATCCAGCTGAATAACCTCACTTTGGTTTACATTACATTTTAGCTCAGTATTATAAAGCATTCCTAGTAACAACGTTTTCTTCGTAAAGTTCGTTCGCTCGATTGCCCATTCACTCGCTCATAAGTCATAAATTCATTCATTCAGTCAGTCAGTCAGTCAGTCAGTCAGTCAGTCAATCAGTCAATCAATCAATCAGTCAGTCAGTCAGTCAATCAATCAATCAATCAATTAGTCAGTGAGTTAGTTCATAGTTCGTCAATTATCTCCTCGATGCAAAATAACTCGGGGGCAATTCAATCTCACCTGATGGCACACAGGTGAGTTTGATTGTTAGCAAGAACAAAAGCAGGCATAGTTCGTACCGTCCTCCTCTACAAATAGAAACACAGGGCAATGACGTAATGCATCATATTATAACTTGATGTAAAAAAATACGAAATTATAAGTGAAATGAGTATTTTTAAAGAAGTAAGTAATACACTCATTATTTATTAAAGGCTATAAATAAAGTAGGCCAATTTACGCAACCATGAGCTCATAAACTACGAATTTCACTGCAGAAAATTGTTTAAAAATTGGTTAAATAAAGAACTCACATGTGAAATTAGACATAGGCCTAATTTACAAAACAAATGTTAGCCTATAAGCCTATAATGTGAAGTAGAACAACCTCAAACGTTAAGTTGCATCAGTGAAATACTTTAATTACATTAATAACAGAGCTAAATACAAACGAGAAATACTTGATAGAATACCCGATTCATTAGTCTACTGCAAGTGAGACATCTATAGGCTAATTATAGCCTACTTATAAATGACATAAATAAATAGTACAAAATACTTCCGAGGAATACCTGAAGAAATACCAGATTTATTACCGCAAGTGAGATATTTCGGTGTAGAAATGTTCACCATGTTCGGGACTCCAAACCATCCTGCTATCGGATGCCTACAGTGACAAGCAGCGACACGAGAAACAACAACGACAACAATAACAACGACTACAACAGCAGCATCAGCAGCAGCAGACAAGAGCAACTCCAACAGGTGCTCACTCTGATTGGCAGACAATGAGAATGTCAGACAATGTCATCGATGCAGCAATAATTACGACGTCAGTTTTTGGCCGACTGTTACTAGTCTGACCTCACTGACCGACGACCGGACACTGGCCAAGAGTGACACCAGCTGGTCAGTGCTGGTCGACACTGGTGGCGCTGATAGGTTACTCAGACGGGGGTTGTTGTTTGAATACACATGTACGTTTACGTAAGTGTACGGTATCGAAACATTAACATTTACTTATGCGTGCGAACGTATGCAAATATCTAGGTTATGCCAGAATGTAAGTTTGTTGTCTCCAACGTTTTTTCCCCCAATTTAAAACCTAAACACTAGGGTAAGAATCACCGGTGGTTGGGAACAGTGGTGGCGCCATATTTAGGTCACGGCAGGTCATTGGTGCAGCTGCCTATTAAATTTTTACTCTTGGCATGCAGCGTGACCGTCAAACAATTCTTTAAAAATTTTAATATCTTCTTCACATGTGGACTTAATTTCATTTAATTGGCTGCGTCTGAGTCCGCCTAATGGCCATATAAACGAATTGATTGATTGATTACTTGATTGGTTCATTGTGTATTGGAATTGACAAAAGTTTGTCTATTAATCGGAAATTTTTACAATGGCATTTGCTCACAATTGTTAAACTAAAGCACGAGTATAATAGGCCTAATTATAATAGAGATCTCTGGCAATTTTTGTCCCGAGAGAAAAGGAAGTCGTCTGCTCTTCTTGTGACCAAGTATTTTTACATGGATGACATTCGCTGTTCGTGGTCTCGTAAAATATTTGAAAACTGTCGTGGGAAAGACGAGTAGGCCTATTTTATTCCCTAATTAGGAATGCAAACACACTCTACGATGCACGCCTCAAGTTCAGGCACAATCAACAATCAGAACTCAGTTGAGGTCACACTTTGCTCCTTAGTATACTGGACAGATACTCGTCCGTAGGCCTATGTCCAGATGAATAGAAGCGGGTCGTTAAAACTCAGCCTTCGTCAAGAAATTAACATAAAAAGTTTTAAAATCTGCAATTTTGACGATGTTGGCTCGCTGGAAGTGGGATGGATATTATATCGTTAAAATAAAATCTATTTTTTTTCTTTTTATAGAGGTAGCCTTATAACAAGTAGTCAAGTACTCTGTTACAGCACTGCATGGTTACTCGTGAAAATTTGTGTCTTAAACAATCTCAGCCATAGATGTCGTCTTCAAAATCCGTTTCTATTACTAAAGATTAGGCTTACGCCTTGAATCTCCAAATGCAAGTTTTTTTACTTTGTAAACATAATTAATTATTCGTCAATCTGTCTTCTTAAGTAGGCTAAAGTTAATTGAATGCTTTTCTTACGGAAACAAAATTGTGCAATTTTCTGGAAATCCAATTAGAGTCCAAAAACTAGGAACACAACTTAATGTATTGAGTTTACAGTTCTGTGTAGAAACGTTTTTTTTTGGAGGGGAGGGCTGTTATGTGATTATAATCAATTGTCGTAATTGTTGCAAAAAATCTGTCAAAATTGCGTGTCAGAAGAATTTATTACTTGTAACGGAATCACTCCCATTACTCCTACACAATGGTTGCGTCACAGTAGATTGCAGTTCAGTTAATTGCTGACATCTACCGGCTGCTGGCGTCCACAGGGCTATTAGCGTCAATCGACACAACAATTACCCCAGTGTCAAACAAATGGTCCAGAACGTGGCTTTTCTCCAAAAGTGACACTGCAGCAAAAACCTAGAACAGCCTACTCTATGCTCACAATTACAGGCTTCTGTTTTAGTAGGCCTATTCAAGCAGCGAAAGAAACGATTCGCCTGCAATCAACAATTGCACGAATAGCGGAATAGCGTTCGAATGATGTCGTTCCTATGTCTGGATAAACGAGGGCGACACTAATCTGCTGCAACATGGTTAAATACACAGCACGCAACTATGCATGGACACTGCAGCATACGACATTGTTAATCCTAGGCGTAACTTGCGACTGACAATGCACAACGCGGCAACGCCGAGTTTCCCCAAATTTAATCGACTATACTCACTAAGCAAAGGATATTTACAATTATGCGGTCGTTGCCAGCATGGCGAAAACAAGACAGGCCAGAGGGCAATAACAACTCGTGCCTGTTGTTCACGCTGTTCAACTAAATACGGTCGCCTATTGTTCACGATGGGTATAGCCCGCCAATACTACCTCAGACTCGGGAGTGGACCTATGTGTCGAATAACTCCCTAATCTCGACCCTTGCATACGGAAATAATCCACTACTCCCCATAGGCCAGGGTGTAGGCTGAGTTATACATTCTCATGCGTGTGGCCCCTTCTTGAGCAAAAGCCAACGAACCTATTAACGGGCAGAGAAATTGTCTGACATCATCAATGATTCATCATCCTATTATAATAGTCGTTGGATAGAATTTGATTACATTGTACCTAAATTTTGGTCAGATCTAAACAATAAACCATAGCAGTTAACAAATTTTAACTAGCAAATAATAATGCTTAAAACAAAACTAAACAGTAGCCTATGGTCAGCTAGATGTTCATAGTTGACTTTAAAAGAACATAGCCATTTTATCACAGCATGTACCCTTATCACGTATCAATTATAAATTATTTTATTTCATTAATAGAGAAAAAACCCAGCTCACATCCTTGGCTACAAAACTTTGCCACACAACTTTAATGCTTACAACTCACACGACCAAAAAGTGCCCATAAATTCAAAACACAATCCGTGTGCGTTCCCGGAAAGTCAATTTTTTTTATTAATCTGTTAAAAACTCCTATGCAAGTCTCTGAGAGGTAAAAATTTAAAGTTGCAACTGGGTTAAACAGTGAGGCTTCTGTGTATGAGATGTGGGAGTAAACATGAACTGTAGGGGTGGGCAAAGTATTCTAGAATGTCGATATGGAGAGCTTCGTGTGAAATCACGTCCGCGTCAAATGCCTACTGTTGCTTGCAATCTCCAGGTTTCTCTGCGCCAGGCTGTAAAACACACAACAAAACACAAACGTCAACAATCTGAACGTTTACAAAGGTTCCTCATACAGAGGTGAAAAGACAATGTAATGATTAATTATAAATTTCCCTTTTAGCGTGAACACAAGGCGTTAACTAAAAAGGAGCATATTGCTCATGTTTGGGATCTCATGACATCGTGGACGTTATTGGTCTTGTTTCAAATGAGCCACTGAAAAGCCGACATGCAGGTACTACAGAAGGAGTAGGGCTGCAAGAAACATGGAACTTGTAAGCCAAGGACAACAGCGGTAGACAATCTTTCTTATTAAACATGTCAATAGAATTAATACAGAATTAATACTGGATTAAACAAGATAGTTCTACAGGATTCAGAGGCATAAAGGAGCACACACACACAAGTGCAGAAGTGCCAAAAAAAGTACGAGTCCGCACCTCTGATCCTAATGAGCTTTTTCTCAGCATACCTACTTAATATTAAAGAACAGAGAACCAGAAAATTATTATAAAAATTCAATATTTTGTCAAATCAATATTTTTAACAGTCTGGTTCCTTGCTCGGTGATAGGAAGTAAATAGAGAAAACTGCTTATGATCAAGGCTGCAGACAATCTCAACCCTACATTGTGTAACACTTTTTCCCTGCTTTCCTCTCTCTCTCACCTATCTCACCTATCTCTCCTGCTAGATATACCATCTATCCCAGTGGTTCCCAACCTTTTTGGACCTTGGGGCCACTTTTTCTAAGTTGGAGGACAAGCGGGCCACTTTTTCTTAGTTAAAGGACTTTAGGGGGCCACAACGTTAAAATTTACTTAACTAAAAGCATATAAAATTGTTATAATTGATTAAAAATAAAATGTTTGATGTTATTTCTAGACGTCAAAATAAAATAATTTGTAATAGAAAATAATTGTGTTCTACCATGTAAAAATTGTCAATTTTTGATACATTTTTTTTATTCTTCGAGAGATGAGTGACATTTTTGAGACCTGACGGGCCATTCTTTTAGGCCTGGCGGGCCACTTTTGGCCCGCGGGCCACGGGTTGGGAACCGCTGATCTATCCCATCCTTCTGACCCCCTCTCTCTTTTATTCGTTGTCCATCTCTCGAATCCATTTTTATCCTGCTTCCTTTGCCTTGCTTTCAGCGGCCTTTCCTTATACCCTCTCTTACATACTCATTTCACCTACCTTCACTCATTTGTTACCTTGGGCTTGTAATCGGGATCTTCATCCTCATCATAGTCTTCACCTTCCTCCTAAAACAAATACAAAACAGTAAATGTCTACATTACCATGGTAACAGAATGAATTGTCATAAAAACTGTGTTACAAGACAGTACATTCCTATATTCAATCATTCATTTATCTATATAAAAATTCAGTCACTCGATCAGTTGTTCCAGTACTTAATTCTGAAATCAGTCATTCATTAAATAAATTATTTATTTATTAATTCAATCATTCATCAATTTCCTTTTTTATTCAGTCAATTATACCATCGTTTAATAACCACATCAGTTAATCATTCTAAATTTTTTCTTTAATTTAATTATGTGACATCTGAGAGGAAGAAAACAAAACATATCTTACCTCCTCGCCATAGTCATACTGAAAAAGAACAAACATCACAAATCAATATCATCACACAATCAAATTTCTATCTCTGCTAATTTAACTGCAAGCAAGCTACACAAGAACAAAATAAAATATATACTTCAACTTGCAGCGGAAAATGCAATAACTGTGTGTGGTACTACTTTAGCATGTTCTTCACTCACAATTGCATCAATGATCAACACTTATTAATATATAGGCTCTTAACAAATGCACAGTCGAATGATAATAACACAATTAGCCGCTAACTGCATCTTCATATCGCTCGACACATTCTGCTTTTCTTTTCACCCCAGTTTTTCGTGATGAAAGCGCCTCGGCATAATCATTCAGTGAGAGGTGCCATATAAATAAATAGATACAATACAATTATAATAAAAATAATACTAAATGAAAAACTAAATCATAAGCCTAGAGCTACATAAGACATGAAAGATTTTGTGTGAAGAAGTTGAGTCTCACATCTTCGTCGTCGTTTTCTAACGCTTCTCCTGTGAAGTAGAGAACGGCCTTTGGAATAATCGTCTGCTGAAGCAGTTGACCGACTTCGTAGTCCTGCATCAGAACCGTCTGCGTCTCCTCATCCTATCAACCACAGACAAATCAACAAAATTTAATAGAAGACTTAGAGAAAAATGCGACAAAAACTAGGGACCATCCAAAAATGCAGACAACGGAGTTATGTCGAATGTATTCCATTTTTAACATGCATAGTTTACTCAATGCAACCAGAAACAACTTTAGTCATAAAACATTGGGATGGGTATCTTTGAAAGAGCCTCTTTCCTTTGCTGTTTGGAAAAAATCTAAAATACTGCAACACTGTTCTGGATCATTGTTTTAGAATAGATCTTTTGTACAGCGATCTGATTACAAAGTGGATTTGGATCGCCATCAGTCGATACATACCACACAAAATAATTCATCAATAACAACATAAACACCTTTGGTATACGTATGTGAAAAGCCTCACCTCTTCTTCTTCATCTTCTGGACCTGAAATAAAATAAATAAATGTTTAGTGAAGATTGGGATATCATTCCAGAGAGCTAAATATATTAGACTTTCAAAGGTGCTGGTCTCATAAGATACGAATGGAGAAATTCATACAAACAAGAAAGTCACAAAATTTAACAAGAATTTTAAATAAGTACTGATAATTAGCAATAATTATTAGTTACTGTAGCACAAGAAAACTATGAACGATAATTAATATGGAACCAGAAGAACTAATAACTATTAAACTGATTAATAAGAACTTTATAAAGCAGAAATAATTTGTGATGATTATAAGTTACTAGGACAAAAAATACCAACTTGTGATAATTATAAAATTACTGTTACTCCCAACTATGATCAATAAGAACCGTGGAAAAGTATCAACAACTTATAATAATTACAAGTCATCGTAATTCAAGAAAACTAACCAAAATTAATAAGAATTTTTGAATAAATACCAATAATTTGCAATAAGCATTCACTTCAATTTACATAGCACCTCTTCAAGCATGACTTACAGTAATAAAAAAATTAATCACAATTAAGTAATATTTTAAGAACTTTTAATAAATACCAATAACGTGCAAAACTTATCACCTACAGTAATTAAAAAAACTACTGACTGTCGGGTGGGCTGAAGAAGTTGAAGAATGAGTCGCATTTGACGGTCTTTGTCACCATTTTCTTTGGACCGGTCTTTCCCTTCTGCTTGGCTTTCACATTCTTCACAGTTACGTTCTTTCCCTTCTTCCAATTGATCTTGCAGCTGCAAACCACAAACAGAAACAAATTCAAATACGTTTCTTGTAATCAGTTTCTTATCTAACCCAATGGGATAATCTCAGACGTTTTAGTTCACGAGTTGGTTGCGAGAGGCAACTAATATTCCAGCAAATAACAAAACAAATAACAAAACACAAAATTAAACATTTTTGTCCTACCTCAAAGACCTGAAATTTTTTCTTGACTTTCTTACGACACTGGCAATCTGGCAAGTTCTATAATTAAATCAGTTCCCGACAAGGCATCCCTTTTCTTGGCTACGGTCACATATAAACATTTAATGACGTCAAACTACTTACAGATCTGTGCTCTAGTTCCACAAAATTCAGCATCAGTATTTTTACATCAACACAAATCCAGCATCTTGAACTTCAAACGTCGCTTACCCGGTGCACTTGATGATCTGTGGTCCCTCGTAGTCTAGCGGATCTTTCGTGTCTGGTACGAAGCGCATCGCGTATTCTTTCGTCAGAGTCGTGTTCTCAAAGTATTCGTTCTCACCAAAAGTAAATTCAAGAACGAAGCCCTGATGAACAGAGACAAATTGCAAATGAAGTTTATGTTAAGCAAAACCTTCTGAAAAACCTGATTGGCTGTCATTATTATTTAATTCATATTATCATGCAGCCAACTGATTGGCCATTATTATCATGGTTCCAGAACAATTCGGTGCAGCCAAGAATTATTTTCACCAATACAACTTCTATTTAAAGAACAATTTTTCATCAATTCAAGTTCTACTGAAGAAACAATCAATTTAATTAATCCAAGTTCTACTGAAGCAGGAATATTTCCATCAATCCAACTTCTATTTAAACCATAAAATTAATCGATCTGCTGTGAATTGTCTCTACACCATTTTCATTTTATCAATATTATCATTATGTATTTATCGAGCACTGCATCAATCAACTGATGCTCAGCCATTAGAAAGTGTCTGTTTTCCATTGGATAACAAGATAGATGCAACAAGAACAATGTCAGTGAATCACCTTTTTGTCGCCAGAAAGGAGCTTAGCGTGAAGATCATTGAGGCTCTTTAGAATCGGTTCGTCATGTTCCTACAATCCAAAGCAATCTCTTCAGTACATAAGTTGTACATAATTTAAGCACATATAAATCAAATTAAAAGTCATCATCTTGGTCTCTAAAGCACAACAGGGTCTCACCCGAAAATATAGGAGATGTGATACTCTCGCCTCTTTCAGCACATCATTCAATTCGCTCTTTAAACAGAAAATCAAGAGCTACGGTTCAGTCCTGGTACTTTAAGCCTCTGAACAGTTCACCCAGTTACAGGCACTTTTATACAATACAAAACGAAAAGAATTCTCACCTTTGTATCTGAAGATTTTGACAATTTTACCTGAGCCACACTGTTTAAACTGATAAATCAAATTAATAATAAATCAAATGAAGCTTCAACTGTGCGTTGTATAATGGTTGGTCCAACGAACCTGGATCATGGCAGAGAGAATATCGACGTTCTTGAAGAGTGTCAACCAGAATTCTGGAATTCCCTTTGTGTTCTCATCTGCTTTCAAACACATGCAAAACACAAATCCATAAATTGTCAGACAAAAAAATCAATACCCCACACAGCATCCAGCAAATCTAGAAAGCACCTAGTACAACAAGAAGCATTTGGAAAGCCAACTCAGTACCTGGACTTTGCACCGAAGTATCCAAAAGCCACAAAAGATGCTTTGCAAAAAATCCAGTGTCACCACCAAAGTACCGGTCATACCCAAACAATATTCCGTTTGATAAAAAGAACTAAAAAACTTGTACTCAATTGAACCCAATGTTCTCGTAAAGTACCTGGTGCACCCAATGTACTGCTCCCCACTCCATTTCCCCATCATTCAATTTTACTTGCCAGTAAAAACTGGTACCCGAAAAAACACATAAAAACCAGTCATTCAAGTTGAACAAGTCTCAAAAATCTTCGTAGCAATCAATCTAACTTGACTGCATACAGATAGAAAGGAGGCTAAGTGTTTGTTGAATAAAACTACACTGTAGCAAGAACCACATATTAAGACTTCGACCCAGACCACGAACTCTAACAAAAAATCTTCTGCATTCGTTAATACTGGACAATAATGCAAGAAAATAATTAAACAAAGGCCAAATTAAATTTGAGGGTAGACAACAAACAGTCCACTGCCATACCCCTCGTGACATTAGAACCGGCCCTTGACAAACAAATATCGGCATTTGACCTGGGACTTGGGAACCTTTTATCCATTTCAAGTATCTTAAAACTGAATTAACGTCAAGACATGGTCACTGACCGAATGGAGATTTTGGTGAGGAGTTTTCTGTTTTGTCGTCGTCCTTTTTCGTTTCGTCAATTTCAGTGATGGTTGCTTTCGGCTGAAATGGAAAAACAAACCAACATAGACATTTTATTGATACCAAAGATAAAAACAGGACACAAAGATTCAATGTGATACACTGAACACCGATACTGGGAGGTTAATAACCGGCTATTAAGCGATCGCTACAACTACAACTAACACCAGACAAAACATCCCGACACTGTCTTACCTTTTCCTCCTCCTCATCGTCATCGTCTTCTTCGCTTTGCCACTCGCATTCGGAATCAGTCGGTTCTTTGGCGGCCGTCACAATCTCTCGCCTCTAAAAACAAAAAAGTCACATGTGACATTTCAAGTCACGCACCGAGTCATTAAGTTACCAGAGAGTATTCAATCAACCTTGTGCAACATAGAAATCAATTACTCATAGCATGGAGAACACGAGTTCAATCTTCGTGCAACAACACAACGACTATGACGAGACTCAAATCTCTCCTTTACGCCGAGGTTAAATCGGGAGTGCCTCCGAGTAGTTATCATGTATGGACACCATACAGATACACTGAATGAATTAAATGGAAAAATCATTGGGTAACATCATGGTAAACATGTACAAACCTTTTCAAGGTATGGCTTGTACAGTTGGGCGTATTTACACTCAAGGTCGTGCAGTTCCTCGTAGAACTTTGACTCTGTGACGTGATACTCCGACTGTAGTCGCTTCAGCGCCTTGATTCGTCTCTTCACGCACTTTGGCAGACTACAATTGAAAACAAACATCAACTGTCAAAACAAAAGCACATATCGCAATGTACTCAGGTATCTGTATATGACCATGGTTGAGAAAAGGGACCACTTGTCGCCTTCTAGATCAGACGGAAACTGAATTTCTGCCAAAAATCCATGATTATTTTTTTTGCGTTCAATTAAAAGCAGATTTTATGATTTTCTTTTGAAGTGGCTCTATATAAATTCATGTTTATGATCATTCTGGAATGCCTGTCCTGAGTGTCTCCTTTTTTCTCATACACATCGTCTGGATGTTGACAAAATATTATCGAATTGCTTTGGAGCATCATCAGTGTACATCTTGTGCACTAGCAGTTATTAATTACAATTACAATATCTGCGGCCATTACATTACCTGCTGATGTAACCTGAATTACGGCCGACCATGCTCGCCAACTTCTGTTCGAAGGCAGCTATCGCCTCCGGACTCTGGAGAAGATCTCTCGTCAGTTTCGAGACTTCTGTCTTCGACTTCTCACCTGAAAAACATCGAGCAGGTCTTCAAGCAAATGACTTGTGTAACACATAACTATAAATTGAAAGCGCACTGTCCCAGGCATTCTGTACTCTTGAATACATCATTAAATTTATTATTATTACTGCCAATTATTATCTTATTAGTTGTGGTACTTCAAAAGCAACATTATCAAACATGTCGTAAAATTTAAACAACTTAGTTTATTATATTGTAATGTGTGTAAGCAATTTATGTAAAGCGCTTCAGGTAGGGTACTCAAAAGTGCTCCCAGTGTGTCAGGTTCCACAAGAAGAAGCAGGTTCTGAGAAGAAAGAAGGGAGACTGCCAGACATAATTGTAGAGCAAACAGAAGGAGAAAGTGCATTCCAAAAAGAAGGACTAACTTGTGATGGTGAAAACGAAAACCAATATAAAATTCTACTAATAGCTGCGAGAACTTGTTTAAATTTAATTATTTTTACAAGAAACCGATATTTAAAATCCCGTTATTTTCTCACCTTCAGGTTTGTTGGTGAGTTCAATGTTCTCACCTTCACCCGTGTTAGCGTTGTCACTGCAACATCAATAACACATCACATTAACATCATTTATCACAGCAACGCAACTTGTCACATGATCTTCACATTAACACAACCTGTCACATGAAAGAAATCTAATACAGTAGCATATTAAAACAGTTCATCGAATTAGAATTATTAATCGCATTAAATGTAATGCATCTCATGATAGTAGCTATAAATTTGACACATTAAATGCAAATTTATCACATTACCATTGTACAATTCACAGTAACCTGGTCTGACACATTAGCACAGTAAATCTTCGTCAAATTAACATATATCGTAACATTGACATTTTGAATACCATTGCTCAACTTTGACACTCTCTTTTAACCAGCACTCAAATTAAGTTAAGCATTTGGGTGAAAGAATCTTGGCACAATCAAACAAATATCTAAGGGCGCTATACAAGTGTATAGATCTATATGAATGCATGCAGTCCCGAAACAAAAGAACACGAATCATTTCATGAAACATTGATCCATCCTCCCTCTCACTACGCATTCCAGTTTACGCCCATCACAGACAGATAATAAATGAAAACCCATACATATCTGTATTTCGTTCTTAGAAATACACTTACTTCTTCGCGTCGGCCATTTTTCAAGACCCTACAACAAACAAAGATTCACAATTGATTGCAAAGTCACGCGCCGGATCACAAGATCACCTTTCAAACAAAACCGAATACTGCCCAGCTATATAGAGATTTTTAAACAAGTTTTTGCTGTCCTAAAAATTACCAACAATATGATGAAGTTTAAACACGCGCAAATATTTGACGCAATTTCTGAAGCATGCAGCGCCAGTGAATCACACCCTTCTCTGAAAACAGTAAATACTGTTCATCAGGACGGAAGTCCAGCAACGCTGTCTCGTAATGCTGTGACACAATAATTTCCCCACACGGCAAACGTAACAATTCGTTCCAATTACCTCAATATTGTATTTTTTAATTAATAAAATTGAACGTACCTCAACCCGATCAACATGTAGCAACTGAAAAGGCCAATGCGCACGAGACCAAAGACAAGATGGCGGGTTCTTTGTAACAGCGATTTCTATTGGTTAACTGCATGCGCCGACATCGTCATAGAACCAATGAAAGAACTTGTCTCATCATCGTTGTGAAACAGTTTTTATCATTCGCGCCAGATTTAGGAAGCGATGCGAAGTTTTGCTTCTGCGATGAAGTAAGAGGAAATGTGCACTCGTTCTAACATTCTGTCCATCAAGAATTATTTAATAGCCTCTCTTCAAGAAAAGCAAATAATTGGAAGGAGACCGTATGAGAGGATCTACAATGTCTGGAGATGATGTGGTCAAGGTGGAGATGGACAGAGGATAATGGAGAAGCTGCATTGCTCGACGTGCAATCCTGCGCATGGGAAGAACTATAATGTGTTTTTTGAGGTCTAATAAATACAGTGACGCATTCTATTTTAAACCTAATAATTGAAAAAATATAGGCCTACAAAATCAAACTTTTTTGTATTTAACTGGACAAAATGGCAAACGCTAGGTGGCTGCCGCTGACTCTGATGACGTCTCTTTATTGAACGTCATCTGAAAAAGGAGCTCAACGTTATCACTCGTCATTGCTAGCGCTTGCATTCTGACAAGATGGATTTTCTGTACGATCTGATTCCTGATCGAATTAAGGCAATTCAGTGTCATATGGTGAGAAAACGAACTTTTTATGGTTATAGCAAACGAATTTAGAATACGATCGTTATTTTATGTGTGCAGAAATCATGTCTGAAAGGTTTACCAAATGCGAACGGAAGCTGCATACATACTTTACTATTACGTGTAACTGTCGCATATGGTTGAAAATGACAAAACCCATTTTTACTTTTGCTGTATTTTAAAACTTATTCATCAGTTACGAGTATTTATATAGCGACCGTTGAAACTCATGTATAGACGTTTTATTTGATTCAATTTTGGAAAAATACGGTTTTAGCGGCGGTTATTATTTTAGGCTTTCTGTTCGTCAACCTGATTTATATCAAACAAATGGCCTATATAAAATAATTGTCTTGAAGTTGGACTGATGAAAATAATTTTGATTGAAATAGAACTGGTGAATTTATTTTTCAGGACTTTGCTGGACAGAAGCGAGCCGAGAAGATATTCCAGACAACCATCATCCTGTTTGCTGTAAGGGATTTTTTAGTTTTGTCCATGCATTGCAGCACTGTGCTTGCATTGCGTGAATTGCAATAAAGATAGAATGATAATATGAAGAAATGCCATCTGTTTAGCAAGCTTTGGGTATGAAGTGTAAACGTGTGACTTCAATTTCTGAGCCTTTAGATATGAGGGCAAGTGGGTAGTCCTGTCCCTTGCCATTTTATCTTTCCACCAAATTTGAGCGTAATCATGAAATTATATAATGCCGCTTAAGAGAAACTCCTCAGGAGGCTCCTGACCTGACAGCACCAAACCACAATAAAAGAGAATGGTTTTTAAATGCTGACCAAGAAGTTCATTACAGAGCTGCTAGCTAGGTAATCTATTCCAGAAATATAGACCGACTATGATAGCAAAGATTTTATGCAGCACGTTTCAGTTCGAGTCATAGGACAACCAGGTAACCTTGCAGAGTGCTCCCTAAGATAAACTGAGGCTTGGCCTACTAGGCAATTGCATATGAGCAATTGAATCTTAAACTGAGTTCATGATAATAATAATAAGAATAATAAAATATATTTAAAAATAATAATAATAAATGCTATGATGCCATGTTTCGTCTGTAGATTGTTGGTTTCGTCTGGGGCTACATCTGTCAACGTTTCTCTCAGACCGTCTACATTCTAGCGGCCGGATTTCTTCTCACGTGCTTGGTAAGACGCTGTTTTGATTTTTGCTCTTGAAAGTCAGGACGATCTAGCTTGACAAGGGTTTACTTTCGCTCACAATTTGCTGATTTTAGGGGACAGGGTTTAGGGTAATGGTAAACATTCTGGCCCGAAGAGCGCACGGATGCAGAATTGCTTCCCGCTACCTTCCGAAAGGTCCACTCAACTTTACGTTCGGCAGATTCAGACAATTAAGCAATAGAGGGCTTACATGGCTGCTGAGAGTTAAATCCGACTCCTGTAATAACTTGTGACCATTCATTAATACGTACTATGAATTGTAATCATTCTGCATAGTGTCAGTTTGAAATTAGCGAAGATTATTATTATTATTAAGTGAGTTTTGTTGATTTATTAGCATAGTTGACTGCAACGTACGTATGGTTCATGATGTCCTGATGCATGCTTTACATGTCGTCCTCATGGTAGAGATTCCTGTGGTCAATTCATCTGGACGATTCGCTTATTCATCAACTAGTTTCACCTGTCTAGTAATAATATTCACCTGTTGATCTGTACCTGTTTCTCTTTCTGCAGCTGACTCTGCCTCCGTGGCCGATGTATCGTGTGACGCCGTTGAAATGGCAACCGGCGAGAGAATTCCCGGAGAACGAGGAGACCACGGCCAGCAGCTCCAAGAACAAGAAGAAGAAGTAGAACGCTGGGGGGAAAAAGACTGGAACTCTGTTATTATTCAATTTGTTGTTTGTGTTCGAATTAAGGTATTGGAATGACTTTGTGGTCGGTGTCGTCTCCGCTTGTCTTTATGGAATTGGAAAATTTTATTAACAGTTTTCAAGTCTTATGATTTCCAAGTTACACTTGCACGCGGTTGCACCCCAACTAACGCGTCTATAATGTGTACATTAATCATACACTGTCAGTGGGATGATTTGATGGCAAGGGAGAGGACTGGCCAGTCGTAAGCAGAGTCTAATAAAATTAAGTCGCTTGCATTTCATACCCATGCCTCTTGTTAGCTTGACAGTCTGGTCTTCTGGTTCAAGAACTGTTGCTTCTGTGTAGAAATGGAATTGGCTTATTCTTGTTGCCCAAGACAGTTCTGAATTGCTGAATAGCAGTCTAGGACACAATTGGCAGAAATTGTAGCACACGGCACACAAGTCAAGCAAGAACTAGTATACTGCTGAATTGTGAAGTCCTGTAGTAGCCTATTGATGTTGTTTTACTAGGTGTTCACTGTTCAAGGAACAAAATATTCTGAAATTTGACAGTTTTACATTAAATTTTGAAAGATATCACTGGAGACAAGCCATTTAGTTGTAGAAAAGTAGTATTTGTATAAATATTAGCAGTAAGTTATTATTCGTGCTCAGATTTTATCTGGAGGCTTTACTTTTTCCGCCAGATGTCTTAAGACTTTTTTTTTTTGAGGAGTTCTTCGCACTGGGAGCGCCTCTGATTAGGTTGTACTGTGAGAGGCGCTTTATGAATCCAAAAATAGAATAGAAGCTATACTATTTGCCATATGATAGTATCCTATGTTATAGTGAATAATGACATTCTAATAATATAATAGTGAATATCACAATACAATAATTATTATAACTTTTCACATAGGACTAATTTAATAGCATCGGCCTAAACAGCAACTAAATGCTATCATTTTGTAAAAAAAATTTATGGGAATGTCATTTCTGGGGGGAGGGAAACCTACCCCTCTGAAGATGTGTGGATTAAACACTGTCTTACCGTAGACAAGTCGATAATTATGCAGTAGAACATGAATTTGTTATTAGAGAAGTAGCCACTAGCAATATAGCTGGACTAGCTAGTAGAAGTAGACATAAGACAGTTCAAGAATAAACAAGCAGGTCAATGAAGTCAAATGACGTGCCACGACAAATGGTAGCGCCGCCATTGTTGTTTTTCAACGTTTAGCGATATAATTATGTCATAATAAAGTCACGGCTGCAATGACAGTTACTGCTTTAAAACTTACTCTACCCAGCGCCAGTGGACGATTTACTGTCGGAAGAAACGAGGTCATTAGAAAATCTGAGAAATATAATGGCCATTATAAATATTGAAAATGAAAAATGTGCTTGATTTTGAAGATTAAATCTGCCTATACACGCGAACAAATCTGCGCAAATTAAAATGACACACGTTAGCGTAAAAGCTTTTTGAACAATAAAGTATATTACGGTCGAACTCTGAAACAACCCTAATAACTGTTATTTAGGTCAATAAGTGCCATATTATGATATTAGGAAGAATGTTATTTTTTAGCGCACAACATAATTATATCACTCGGATTTGCACGTGACGTCATAATACGTTACCATGACGTCGGTAGAGGGACGCCATAGTGACGTCATTGATCCTATATCTCTTAAAAGGTGAACTTGAGCCGATTTGAAGGTGGGGGAATTACTTAACACCAGAGCCACTCCAGACCCACACCCCCACAGTCTTCTGGACACAGTTGTCAGCTCTATCCAACGCCTCAGGTCAGTCTCGACGTCCATTACAATTATACGTTTGTATAGTATAACCGTAACCTATAAGCGCCACGTCGTTATAGCCATCCCTATGCGTGTAGCAATTTGTATACAACTCTGTTTGTATCGTGTTCTCACGTGCGTTCTAGGCTCTACACAGACGCAATAGAATTATAGCAGTCATTTGCGCTTTGTTTATCAGCAAGCCAGCACATGACAGGGGAAGGGGTCACTCGGCATAATTGTAGTATCCGGGACCGACGTGTCGGTGAGGTTCAGATTTAGGGGTCGTGAGGGTCGGTTTGGGTCAGGTTGGGCGTCGCGAGGGTCTGTTGAAATCAGGTTAGGCTTTGTGAGGGTCGGTTAGGGATAGACATAGGTTAGTCAGGTTCTTGCAAAGGTCATTTAGAACTGAAATCACGGACTTCGGGGCTTGCTTCTATATCTACATGTAAGCTCTGTGCTCCATGCCATGTGAATCTGAATTGACAATGAGAAGTGACTTTATTTCGTCGATCGAGTAGCCTACTCTTTGGAGCTGTCCACATATCAAGTAGTTCCACGCAGGGAGGGAAGGGGTCAGCATATCTAGACGATTTTCCTACGGGTGCGTACAGCGGAAGGAGAGTCTCAACAAAATGTCGTACGCAAAATAAATGTCTTATTACGACGTCCACATATCAGTTTATTTATAACTGTACTATCAGAATAGTTGTCCCAGTGGCGTAGCAAGGCTTTTGGGGGCCCTTGTGCAGGGCTTCGGTGGTGGGCCCTTTCATTACTTGAACCTCCTCGACTTCAAACAAAAAGGCTCTGCAAAAACGCCTGGCTCTTTTTCAATAGACTCTATTTGCATTATTTCGAACCCGAAGTTAAATTAAAATTAACTCGTTACAATTTTAATTACTTTCTCCCGTTAGTCTTTATAATCATTTTCTATTTCTTCAGGTTACCAGAGAAAATTCAATTAGAGTAGGCTTACTTGACAAAAATAATTATCAAAAAATTGCTTCATCTGTTGAAGTATGAATTATCGTCATCCACGTTTAAATTCTGTCAAACAGTTGGGTTAGTTGACTAAAAATAAACAATATAATATTAAATTGTCAAGCAGTTGGGTTAGTTGACTAAAAAAATAAACAATATAATAATAAATTGTCAAACAGTTGGGTTAGTTGACTAAAAAATAAACAATATAATAATAAATTGGTATAATGTGAAGTGACCGAAGTCTTGGTTGCTACGATAAGTCTAAAAAAAGAAGCCAACAATTCTGAAATGTAAAAATTTTCATTTGGGCGAATTCCTTTGCGCAAAATAATTGAGATGCCTTCGTGCCTGAATCCTTTGGTAATGCAGCTGGTATACCACCATAGTTTCCGAAGCGCTTCACTGCTCGGTGTCAATATCCACAACCACCGCAGCACTAATCACTAGGCCTACAGTACATGTAGGCTAGATTTGATTACCATGTACACTCTGAAAATTCTGAATGTAAAAACTTGACTCTGACCACCAGGGGTCCCTAGTGCAATCTGCACAATCAATTGTAGATACATGTAAGTAAGTATATAAGTAAGTAGATGTGATATAAACATATTCTGAATAATAATTATTCTTTTTTAAAAAATGACTATGACCGCCGGGGGGCCCTCAACAGCCGGGGGCCCTTGTGCACTGCACAACCTGCACTACCTATTGCTACGCCACTGAGTTGTCCGAATGCATTGAAGCGCTCGTGGATAAGCTGGTGCCCTGCGTTTGGCTTTCGAGTGGCGCTGTAGAAAGTTGGAGCTTACGATTATGATTACGATTTGATCAGTATGAGAATTGTGGAAAAATAACTGGGGGGGGGGGGTTGGCCTATGATAAACTTGAAATTGGGGTATGAAAAACATACTTTAACATGGGGCTCTAAAAATGACTGGGGGGGTTGAACCCCCCCCCCCCCCCCAACCCCCCCGGCAATTCTCACCCTGGATTTGATTAGGCTACATCGCGTGGGGCGGTGATGTGATTATGCGGTAATCATAGCCTTGCAACCGAAGTGTTGCTGGTTCGAATTCACCTGAAGTCGCCGCGTAGGGACCTTGGGCAAGTCCTTCACTCGCAATCACTCAGCGCATCGGTGTGAAACTCCGATGCAGTGTCCGCTCTGTAGTCCGGAGCACCTCTGAGTAGAGAGCTTGAACTTAACAAGTGCGAATACATAGACACAAACAAACATCAGACCTATTTTCAAATTCGGTTTAAGATCAAAGCAAGAAACCATCGCAAGGTCTTGAAAAATTCACAGCAGGAAATAAAGAGCATGGATAGGCTATTGCTTCTAGATGTTGGTTTCTCAGTTTTACAATGTGTATCATAAGACTTAAGTGATACTAATCTTTCGTTCATTTCGTTTATTCAAGAAAATTTAAGTTGAGGTCTGTGGTTTTTTTATAGAGTGGCATAGGCATAGAGGTAATAATTTTCTCCATTCATACCCATGGGCGTAACTTATAAAATGTCAACAGTCGATTTTATTGGTAGCTTAAGGCTCCTCGCAAGATTGATAAAAGCACACTGAACACAAACAATCGCAGACAATAATATTCATGCAGTGTTCCAACATAGTAGGGAATTTCCTGCAGAGGCTATACCATCAGTGGTGAAAGCTATGCTGAAGTACCACCTAGGGCGCTACGCGAGGTGGGAAGGCTCTGCAGGAACCCTGAAAAGTTGGCTAACGTGGGCGGCAAAGATCTGGGTAGCAGCAGGTCTTGCATGGGCGCCCGCACATAGGGGCAAGGGGGCACTTGCCCCCCCTGGAAAAGTGACACTTATTTTTCTAACTACTACTTTTGAGTTTTTAACAAATTTCTTCGCATTAAAACACTAATGATATGAATGATACACACAGTGAAAGTCATAAATTTACGTTTAGAAATCTCTATAGAAATAAATATTCATAGTGCCCTTCAAGGACCTACTTTTTAGCATTTACTTTTGGATTTTTAACAAATTTTTCGCACTTAGGAAGCTATTCATATTGAAAATAATACACAAAATGACACTGAGAAATTTGCATTAAGAAACCTCTTTGAAAAAATACCCGTGTTTTTAATTATCAGCGCTGTATTTTTCATGCTTTTGCTACTGAAAAATTCAACCGTGACCATCATAAAAATTTTGCCCCCTCCTGCAAAATTTTCTGCGGGCGCCCATGAGGTCTTGTATTATGGTAAGGCGGAGGACGGCTCTTAGTAGCCATTAACGGTTTACACAATCATGAAAAGGCTGGTCGGAGTGTATATCATACACAAAGAACAACCACTGCGAGGTGGAAAGACGAGGGAAACTACCACCTTATTCTCCCAATCAGCAACATGGACAGTCACAGACACAACATACAGGGTACGATGTCGGGATCAAGGGCAAGGGGAAGACCGAGGATGGGATGGATCGCTAATGTCATCGCATGGATGGAACTACCATTCGAGCAGATATTGAAGGAGACGGAGGACAGGAAAAAGTGGCGAAGGCATGTCCATGAAGCGACCAACCCTCGAATCGAGGATGGTTAAAGACAAGACAAGACAAGGGAATATTATTGTCTGCGATTGTTTGTGTTCAGTGTGCTTTCATCAATCTTGCGAGGAGCCTTAAGCTACCAATAAAATCGACTGTTGACATTTTATAATAATGACTCTATGAAGGTTATATAAATGCTGATCATCATCAGTGTATAGGCCTAATAATTGATTAATAATAGGCCTACTGGTGTTAACAGAACAACCCTGTTTAGCGAAACCATAATAATTAGGCCTATTAAGTTTCCTTGAGTAACCTGCATAAGAATTTTGTAAACTGCGTGCTTGTACTGCTATCGTCAATAAAGATTGATTGATTGTTTGATTGCAATGTTGATTCATCTCAAGCAGCGAATTGAGTACAGGATATCTACTCTAGTCTGGCGCTGTCTGCTTGGTCTTGCTGCTCTCTACCTTTGTGAGCATTGTAGCCCTACTCGTAGTGCTCGCCAATTCCGCTCCCTTCGTTCGATTGAACCAAGTCTGCTCTCACTCAGTCCGTTTGCTCGTACCTCCACTGCTCCACTATGCAGAATCGTGCATTCTTCGTGGTAGACCCTCGACCTGGAATGACCTCCCATTGACGATCCGATCCCCCCGTCTATAACTCCTCAGGCATTCCCCTCCCCTCTTAACCCTCGTAGGCTAATCTGGGATGTTTTTTCACCCCTCTGTCAGTATTTGCCATGAAATGTTTGACTGCTTTGAAATTATGCCATGCGCTTTTGTGTATTTGTTCATAGATGATTTTGGCTTAATTTAACATTTTTCAAATTTTATATCGAATGCACGGTCACGTGACAGAAGTCATACAATGGCCATTGTTGCTAATAATGTATTTGTGTTGAAGGGGTATCGACAGTTATCAGCAGCCAATGCCGCTAAACTGATATCAGAATTGATATCAACGACTTGAAAATGATGATATAATCTAGGGATGAGGATAAAGTAGAGTTTATTGATTGTAGGCTAATGATGTCTTGGAGCCAGATAATGTTGAAATCGATGATGTCATAGACATAGACCTAACCTACGTGATGCAACTTTGTATGTGAAAAGCATGCAACAAAGCGTTACTTGTGTTTAGGTGACCGTAGACTCGATGATTGTGCTGATATTTTACCTTAGTTAGGTTTCATAAAATTTTGGTAAATTCCATGCTGAACTTGAAATAAGTGCCGTTGTTGATCAAACATGGTATAATATTATATCATAGGCCTCAAATGGTGTGGGGTGAAAAATATGCCCCAGGTTATCCAATATGTGATTTTTATAGGTTAGCCTCCGAGGGTTAAGACAGTTTTATTTGGCTGACCTGGGACTGGGAGCGCCTCTTAGTTGTCCCCTCGAAGAGGCGCTATACAGGTTATACTGTTACAGGTGCATTTAAAGTCTGGATGAACAGATGTTCGGTCTTAGATTTGTAAAGAATTTAGAGACTAAACACACTCTTCTGGTTTAGACTTCATCTCAAATAAGATGCTTTTCCAATAGGAATTATTCTTCGCCAGCTATAATAATTATACTCTGTTATTTTATTTTTTATTTTATTATTTCACCTTCTGCAAACATACATTGTATCTGCTGGTGACCATGATCGACGAAAGAAAATGTCAACGCTCAATTACAGAAGCTGTTCTTTTAAATATTTCAGAACCTGTTCTCTTAATTACAGAACCTGTTCTTTTAAATACAGAACCTGTTCTTTTAATTACAGAACCTGTTCTTTTAATTACAAAACCTGTTCTTTTAATTACAGAACCTGTTCTTTTAATTACAGAACCTGTTCTTTTAATTACAGAACCTGTTCTTTTAATTACAGAACCTGTTCTTTTAATTACAGAACCTGTTCTTTTAATTACAAAACCTGTTCTTTTAAATATTTCAGAACCTGTTCTTTTAATTACAGAACCTGTTCTTTTAAATATTTCAGAACCTGTTCTTTTAATTACAGAACCTGTTCTTTTAATTACAGAACCTGTTCTTTTAATTACAGAACCTGTTCTTTTAATTACAGAACCTGTTCTTTTAAATATTTCAGAACCTGTTCTTTTAATTACAGAACCTGTTCTTTTAAATATTTCAGAACCTGTTCTTTTAATTACAGAACCTGTTCTTTTATTACAGAACCTGTTCTTTTAATTACAGAACCTGTTCTTTTAATTACAGAACCTGTTCTTTTAATTACAGAACCTTTTCTTTTAATTACAGAACCTGTTCTTTTAATTACAGAACCTGTTCTTTTAATTACAGAACCTGTTCTTTTAAATACAGAACCTGTTCTTTTAATTACAGAACCTGTTCTTTTAATTACAGAACCTGTACTTTTATTTACAGAACCTGTTCTTTTAATTACAGAACCTGTTCTTTTAAATATTTCAGAACCTGTTCTTTTAATTACAGAACCTGTGCTTTTAATTACAGAACCTGTGCTTTTAATTACAGAACCTGTTCTTTTAAATATTTCAGAACCTGTTCTTTTAATTACAGAACCTGTTCTGTTAAATATTTCAGAACCTGTTCTTTTAATTACAGAACCTGTTCTTTTAATTACAGAACCTGTTCTTTTAATTACAGAACCTGTTCTTTTAATTACAGAACCTGTTCTTTTAATTACAGAACCTTTTCTTTTAATTACAGAACCTGTTCTTTTAATTACAGAACCTGTTATTTTAATTACAGAACCTGTTCTTTTAAATACAGAACCTGTTCTTTTAATTACAGAACCTGTTCTTTTAATTACAAAACCTGTTCTTTTAATTACAGAACCTGTTCTTTTAGATATTTCAGAACCTGTTCTTTTAATTACAGAACCTGTTCTTTTAATTACAGAACCTGTTCTTTTAAATATTTCAGAACCTGTTCTTTTAAATATTTCAGAACCTCTTCTTTTAATTACAGAACCTGTTCTTTTACATGTTTCAGACGGCAAGACAGTTCGAAAAAAGCGGCGATGCGGCAATCTCTGTAAAAGTCAAAATATCAGAAAGTCAAAGTCGCAAAGAAGCCAGGGTTTATAGAAAACAAAAAGCACAGCACACGCATCGAGGGATGGAACCACCCAGGCGAACATGGGCGCCGGTGTAAATCCCAAGCCGAAGAAGTAACACTAAGACGCAAAGCCTACAAAAATTAAAGCTCCCCACAAACACACACACACAAGCACCCACACACGCATGCAAAACCCAGTCCACTAAAAGACAAATCAATTCATCGTCGTCGTCAAAAGCCGTTTGTTTTTATTCATTGCGAAACGAACTTCTTCACAAAACCAGTCGTCGACGTTTTCTCGTATTACACCGCAAACGTTTCAGCCACTCGAAGAAGTTTGAGCTTCTACTTTGCGGACTGAATGACATCCTCACGAAACCTCTCCACCGATATTACAGGATCGGACGTCTCCCGTCCTTAACATACGTGGGACATCATAGCACCAGGGGTAACCACGCACCAGGGGTCACCACGCACCAGAGGGTGTCCCCACGTGACATTCATCATCCTTCCACGTGGTCTGTGCTTGAGACCGGCCAAAAGACGTCGTGCTGCGCCATTGATGTCGCGCTTAAGCGACTCGTTGCACGTCGTAGCGATGGAGGAACAGCAGCAGGAGAGTCACCGCGAAATGAGTCCCAACGAAACCCGAAACACCCGAGGAGCAGCAACACAAGCCGCAACTGCCAGAGGCGCGTGCCAGAGCCCCCACTCGTCCTGCCTCCGACCGAAAGCCAAGGATGTCGCAATGTTCATCAACGTCGGCTCGTCAAACACCAAACCATGCCAACAGCAGCAGCAGCAGCCGCAGTACGAGCAGCGCCCGAACGCTCCCGAATGGTTAATGAGTCAATCAACGGGAGTGACGAGCTCCATGTCCCACAACACACCCGTCGGACTTTTGCTGAACCGAGGCGGAAGAGTTGGAGGGACGTCCCCTACCCGTCGTCTGTCGGTCACGAGTGGTCTTCAGAGCAGGATCAGCGCCAGACGCATCTGTCTGAACCGCCAGCGCATCGAGTCGCGCTTTGGCAAGGCTCGCAAGAACCTCTCGAAGACGTTCAATTCGATGCACCTCATGGGAGCAGGAGGAGGACAGATGGAGTCGAACGCACTCAAGTCTAAAGCTACACAGACGATGGGAGGCGTCGAGTCGAGAGGGGAGAACATCGCGGTGCATGGAGGAACCGCGGAGACGTTCAGACGGTTATCACGGATCCCAGTCCCTCGTGAGAAGCTTCAAGGCCCGCGGAACAAGACCCCGGTGTCGATGAGAAGGAACATGGTGGCGGCGGGATCGTCGTACAGCGCTCAGTTCGCTCTCGGCAACGTCTACTCGCTGATGACGATGTGCGTGTCGGAGACGAAGCTCGAGGAAATCCGATCGTCTTCGGCAATGTCCGTCAGTGTTCGGCCGGTCGTCGAGGCGCACGAGTCGTGCACGGTGATGGACGTGAACATTCTTCGACTGGGCGAGGTGAGGAGCAAGCAGCTGGACGTCGATCGGACGCTGGAGAACTGGAAACCGACAACCGCAGAAGTGTCGCTCGTTCCGGAGGAGAAGCCGAAGTTGAGGACGAAGAAATCGATCGTTAAGAAGGACAAATCGAGGGACAAATCGGTGGAGAGGTCGAGGGACAAATCGGTGGACAGATCGAAGGATAGGTCGACGAAGGAAGAGAAGCCGAAGAAGGAGGAGCAGCTCATTCCGCCACCTACGAAGGTCGCCGTCATCGACCTTGACAAGCAGGCGTTCCAGGTACCGACGATAAAGTCAAGGAGTTCTTCGCGAGCGCGGTCGTCCCGCCGGAGCGAACACAACGACGACGACGAGACGAACGAGGATAAGAACGGAGGAGAGAAGCGCCTCGACAGTCCCGGATCCGGAAGCGGGAGCAACTTTCGCGTTCGCTTCTCGCCCCACCTCGTCAGTCCAGCCGCATCGTCGCCTTCCAGCTCGCGTGGAAAGTTCTCTTCGACGAAAGCGACATCACCGGCTGGATCGACGACGTCCGTCCCAAAGTACCCAGACCTCGTGAGGCGCGTCACTGACCAGGCCATCACATCCATCGCAAAGTCCGTGATCCTCGGTATGCCTTCGCATCAGTCCCGCTATGAGACTCCTCACCCGACGATCTCCTTCTCCAACTACCGTCTTCCGATGCCATCGCCATCCTACGCCTCCAACAACTACCGATCGTCTTTCCATAACAACTACCAGCGCATGCCGCCGATGACCATGTCGTCAATGAACGTCCACGACGACTCCACCTCACACCACATGGGATTCCGCTTTCCGTCTCGCAACGCATCGCAGCTCTCCATATCGTCCATGCTCAACTACCGTCCGCCGAGCACCACCGGGAGCGTGATGGGGGGAATGCACCAGTCGGGTCGCTACCCCTACTACTCCTCGCACCCACGAATCATGTCGAACCATTCGATGGCGAAGTCGAGGAAGGAGTTCGACAATCGCTACTCGCTCCACCATCACACGCACAACTCGAGTATCTGGGACGCCCCACCGCAGTCTCTGCCCCCACCGCTGTCCCCACCACCGCCACGAAACTCGTGGGTGCACGACTCCAGCTCCGTCTACAACATGCACAGCGGAGAGTACGGAACCCGCATGCAGCTGGGTGGCTCTTCTGCTCCCGCGTCCACTTCGACCAGCCAGAACTTCTGGCTTCGCTACCAGAAGATGAAGACGAATCGCGGCAACGATCACCACTCACCAGCATCGTCCACGTCGTCGCTCTACACCCCGTCGGCGATTCCCAAGTATGACAAACCATCGCAGCGCTTCTCTCTCATCCGTAACCACGGTGGAGGTGGTGGTGGAGCAGGAGGAGGGATGAGGTCCAGCATGGAGAACCTCCACGGTCATACGATGATGAACAGGAAGGCCATGGAACAGCACAGTGTTCTGCTCCACCGACCGATGTCGATGGCAATGGAGACTGGAGCTGGTGGTCTCCTGCACCGCCCGATGTCGATGGAAGCGGGAGGTCTGCACCACAGAGGACCGATGTCGATGGAGTCTACAAGTCACCTTCAACGACCGATGCCAATGGAGTCATACCTGACCAACAGAGCAGAAAGCTCCTACATGTAATCCGAGTCCTATGAAGAAAGGTCGACGCTGCACTGCCATTATTACGGCAATCACAACACACCTCGTATCGACCACAGGAAACTAGGTTTCCACAATTAGAATCTAGCCAACGAATGAGTAAGCTTACACATAGGAAAGGTGTACTAGAGATCGCAGGTACTCAGAGCACATGTGTGACTATGCATCTATAAAACTACACCCACATACTTAATATGAGTTGAAAACGCATCACTGCGCGCCTATAACAACACGTAGCACCAAGTAAGCTATAATAATAATTTTAAAAAAAGTAACCAAGAGCTTAAAACATCTAAGGCTCCATAACTATCCACCTCTAGCAACACCTATCCATCGCATATCCCTTATAATTGTTTTAGACCTAAGAACTATAATAATGCCTTTGCAACACTATGACATCGCATTTCCAAAGCATCCGCTCAATGAGTTTTCTAGAAGCAAAGCTCGCGACAGTATGCCTAACATTAGTCAGAAGAATCGAGATTATCTGAGTAAATAATTATATCCTTTAGAACATTGAGCTCTAAATTTAACCACCAGAATAATTTCATTTATTATCTAGAAAAGAACGATCGTTAAAAAAGCGAAAACATTTAAACGCATTATTGAAGATTATTACAACATTCATGTAAAAACGAGGCTCCTTTGGAAACGGCAAATGACCGAGCAATGCAAGTTTATTAAAATAGCGAATCTGTAGAAGCGCAAAACTATTTTGGCCAATTGTAACTGTTAAGGATTAAGGTTCATTAAAAGTCAAAATATTGTTTTTATCTCTGTATTATTGATGGATTATATCACATACACCTATACATACATACTTACTTACTAACTAATATCCATTCATACATAATTACATATTATACATTACTGTAATAATGGTTACATGCAAATGCATACATACAATCATGCATACTTATATAAATACATGTACGTGCATAACAATAACTACAGGTTTTTAAAAATTGACACTGTGGAGCAAAGCAGTTTCAACAGGTGTAATAGGTTACAACCGTTACAAGGTTAGCTCAAAGGGAGAGTCCGAAAGGCCTAAGCCCCTGTAACAAGGGTCACCTTAGAACAGGCATTGAACTTAACAATAATAAGAAGGTAATCAGGGTATTATTCAGTTTAGATTTGAATACACAGATAATAGATCGGTTTCTATGTAACAAAAACTTAACTATACATTATAGTTAACTATTGTGCACACGAGGTAATCTTATCTAACCTGAGATAAGTAGCCTACATAGTTGAGTTTTAAACAAAAGGAAGCAGTTAGCATTTCTGAGATGGAGTGAGAGACTATTGCAGATTATAGGACCCGCAAATGTTACAGAATATTTGCCCGAGTTAGTACGAATTCATGGATACACACATACATGCATACATGCATGCATACACACAAAGGTGAATGCATGCATTCATGCAGTCATACACACACACATGCGGTCATGCATACATACATGTAAAAAATTGTACATACATGCATACATACATATAATTTTTTGATACATGAAGTAAATTGCCCCAGTGTGTAACTATGTATGTAGGGCTGTAGGCCTATTTATTCATATGTTACATGTATGTATGTATGTATGTATGTATGTATGTATGTATGTAGGCTAATATGTATGCAAGTATATATTTATATACATGCATAATTTTGTTTGCATACATGTATATCTGTGCCAATATCTGTGTGTTCGTATGTGAAATTGTGCATGCATGTGTGTTCCCATCCATTCATTTATGTAGCGCCTTTCGTAGTGGCTTTACAGCGCAGATAAAATCGATTGTTATTGATGACCTGCTTTGAAACTGAGTCGCCGTCGGTGCTTTTGATATTGATTGATTTTCTCGGAGTTTCCGACAGAACAGCCAACGAAAACACCCAGAGTTCATTAGAGACAGATCGACAAGCATGGAAGGCCGTCGACGACATCGGCAAGTACGGTAGGCCATTGCTGCCATGTGTTCGGTGGTGGATGGTACTGTCATCGGCAAGTACATGTATGGATGTTCGACATGTTGACAGCAGACTAGCAAATATGGCGGGTCACTGATGACACAGGCACCAAGGTCAACAACAATGCTGAATGTTGGATAGATTGGCACAAGATTAGCAAGTGGGGCGCGGTGGTGTAGGGGTATGTACGTCGCCTTGCAGCCGGAGGGTTGCAGGTTCGAATCCACCTCAAGCCGCCTCGTAGGAACCTTGGGCAAGTCCTTCACTCGCAATTGCTTAGCGCTTCGGCGCGAAACTCCGACTCAGTGTCCGCGCTGTGGTCGGGAGCGCTCCTCAGTAGAAATCTTGAAGGGGCGCTATAACAACTATAGCAATTGGCCATGCATACAAGTATGGAAGGCCGCTGATGCCAAGGATTGGCAAGTAACGGATGCTATAAGTGACAAGAACCCGCACTATCCGTCTCGTGAGAGGCAAGAATGTGTACTGTGTTCGCCATAGTCAATGCATCTACCATAACATGTACAGTGATGACTGCTGTCAGACAGTATCGTCTGACCTTAGTAATATTTAATGATGCCAAAATAAGCATGAATGTTGCTTATGTTTGCAAGTGTGTCTGCTGCCACGAATATATTATTGATGTATGCATTGTATGGGTGTATTCGTGTAAAAAATATGTGTGCATCTGATGTGTATACAAGTACGCTTATGTCAGTTTATTATGTGTTAAGATGCATTCATGTGGATGTTAATGTATGTGTGAGTGAACGTCCTTGCATAGTATGTGCGTACGTGTGTGTGCGCGCGCGTGTGTGTGTGCCCAGTTGCCAATCGATCCGTGGCTTGTGGGTGTGTATGTGTGGGGTTGGGGGTCGTGTGTCCGCATCGTCAGACGAAGATGCTGCTGCTGCTGCTGCTGCTGCGTGCAGTGAAGAGGAAAGAGATGAAGATGGGAGAGGGTTGGGGGGAAGATATCTGTTTGTCACTTTTTCTCTCTATCTCTCTCTCTATCTATGTGTCTGTGTCTGTCTTTCGGTCTGTCTGTCTCTCTGAATGTTTGGCATGCGCATTCACTCACTCACTCACTCAGTATATCTTCTCCCAATTCATTCATCCATCCATGCATCCATCCATCCATGTATCCATTGACCCCTCCCTTCATCAATTCTTCCATCAGCTGACCCAACCGGCAATCAACTTGCCCATCTAAAGACCCATCCATCTATCTATCCATCTATCCGTATCCCACCCTTCCTCTCTTCCTCCGTCTGCTCCTGACTTGAAACTGAGAATTTCTGCCACTGCGACAATAATTCATAAATTATCAACAACGATGTCTCGTAGAACTGCAGCCGATGACGTCCGTACGTATGTCTAGCGCACCACTAAGCCATCACCACCACCACTACCACTGCCACCACCACTAGCACCACTATAGCACCGCTATCACCATCACCACCATCACAACCACCACCACCACCATCACCACTAGCACCGCTAGCACCAGCACCGACATCACCCGAGCCCCAGCAGCCCCAGCAGTAGGGCCATAGACTGACCAGTCGCCGACACACAGACGCTCAGACGTACTGTCCAGGCGACTGCAGCCGTCGCATCCGCATCACGTCTCTTGCCCTGCTGCCGGTGCCGGTGCTGGTGCTGCTGCTGCTGCTGGTGCTGCTGCTGGTGCAGTCGGTCAGTCGATCAACACCCGTCATCCTCCTCCTTCTTCCTTCTTTGCTCGCTCGCAGTCGACCGAATCGGGTGCTTGACGCCGACGGAAGAGACATTCCTCGTCATAGACACAGCGTTCGGTTGGCAGCAAGGGCAGACCGTCCTTGAAGAGGAAGAAGAAAAAGAGAAAGCGAAAGATCCAGCTTCATCATCATCCACCAAGATGTCCGATCCTAAGCGGGATAGGACGACGACGGAGCGGACCAGCTACGAGTCCCGAACGAACTACCGAGGAGACAGCGGAGGGGACCGTGGAAGAGGTGGAGGTAGTGGTGGAGACTTGGACAGAGGCTCTGAATCAGTCTACCGCCCCATGATGACCTCGAGGAACCTGATCATCCAGAGGACGTCCTATGGAGGACCTGGTAGCCTTAAAGGATACGGACCTGGAGGCGGAAGAAGCTACTCCATGGAAAGGTCGTCCCAGTATGGAGGCGGTGGTGGACTGTTCGGGGTTCCAGCAGGGGCGTACTCAAGCGTGACGAGCACGGGGGTGAGCAACGTGAGGGTGACGAGGGAGCAGGAGAAGAAGGACATGCAGGATCTGAACGAGAGGTTCGCATCTTACATCGAGAAGGTCAGATTCCTTGAGGCACAGAACCGGAAGTTGGCTGATGAGCTGGAAAAGTTGAAGGCCGGATGGGGGAAGGAGACGAGCGCCGTGAAGGCGATGTTTCTGGCGGAGTTGGACGAGGCGAGGAAGTTGTTGGATGACAATGAGAGAGAGAAGGGAAGGTTGGAGGTGAGAGTGGCATCGCTGGAGGAACAACTGGAGGAAGCGAGGATCAGGTATTGTATACGCATTGCTATTTTTAAAATAATGATGATGATGAACACTCAAAAACAGCTACAAGCATAATTTTTTTAATCCTCCGGTAAAACAATATTATTATTATTATCGCTATGATTATTGTCATCATCATCAACATCATCATCATCATCATCATCATCAACATCATCATCATCATCATCATCATCATCATCATCATCATCATCATCATCATCATCATCATCGTCATCATCATCATCATCATCATCATCATCATTGTCATCAACATTGTCGTCGTCGTCATCATCATCATCATCATCATAATATAGGTTAAAAACTGCATTAAAATATTATATAGACTAAATATAAATAATGATAATGATCTGTGTCTCCATCTCTTTCGTTTTCTGTCTGTGTATGACTCTGTCGCGTCCGTCTGCCTATCTCTGTCTTTATTTCCAAGGATTTTGTTCCTAGATCTTCTGTCTGTCTGATTGTCTGTCTGCTTGTCTGTCTGCTTTTTGCTCGTCTGCCTGTCCGTCTGCCCGTCTATGTGTGTGTGTGTTTGTTTGTCTGTGTCTGTCTCTCTGTTTGTGTCTCTCTTTACCTTGCTCTTTCTTTGCGTGTAGGCCCCTATCTCTGTCTGTTTCTGTCCATCTCTGTATATGCGGATGTTTTCTCAGAAGAACTACTGGCTCCTTTAGATATTTATCTTTGTCTCTATAAAGGAAAAAATCGAACGGTACTCAATAAGATTTATTTCACTTTTCAAAATAATCTTATGTCCAGTGATCAATACGGTTTACGGCATTCTCATTAATTCCGCAGATAATTTTTATACATTATTTCTTTATCGCATTGATCAGGAAATGTTACGACTGTAAGTTGCAGCTGCAATCGTGATTCCCAATAATTGTCTCGATCGATACTCGCAATCCATTCAGTTACTATGGACATTGGACAAAGCATAATTTATTACTATTATCAATTATACTGATGTTATCATTGCGCATTCATTGTTATTATGACTATTATTTCAGTTATTAGGCTATAATTGTCAATTTGTCATTAGCCTACTACTTCTGCTGATGCTACTGCTGCTGCTGCTACCACCACCACCACACCGACTCCACCACCACCACCACCACCACCACCACTACTACTACTAATTATTTCACCTTCCAGTTTCTTGGTAAGGTTGAATGTATTATTGTGCACTATCCTGACCCTTTTTGACAAATCATTTATACCTTACCATACTTTCCCCGAACCTTACCATACGCTGCCAGTACACATGGGCGGAGTTTGGTTTCCATTCTGGGGGTGCGGGCTAAAAACTTGGGCTTTGGTTGGGACCGATCAAAATAATTTCTCGGCCAAAAACGTTGATGACCTTTTTTGAGGTAGAGAAGCTTATTTGCAGGAAAGGTTTTCACAAAGCGTATACGCTACGAGTTGCAACGGAGGCCAGAGGAGCGGGGCGAGAAAACGATTTTTTGCGTACGTAAGCTTATGACATCTGGGTGTGCCCTTGTATAAATCTTTACCTTTCATACCCGTATCCTTTCATAACCTCATACCTTTGTTGCAACTGGAGTGCGTGTGTCTGTCTGTCTGTCAGAGGCGAGGATGCCACTCGTGCTGCCCAGGACGAGAGGGAAAAAGTGGAGAGACAGAACCAGCAGTTGTCTGATTATGAAGCGGAAATCAACCTACTAAGACGGAGATTGGAGAGTTTGGACAGCGACAAAGAGAAGGACAAGAAGCAGATATTACAACTGACGGACTCTCTCAACAGAGCGAGAATGGTAAGAAGTAAGGATAGTCTGGATAGAGATGGGATGGGAGGAGGAGTAAGCTTAGATAACGTAATGAGATGCTAGTAGCCTTTAACCTTTGTCTTTGTAGGCCTATTATTAATCATTATCATTTTTATATTTCACCAGATATACGTAGGATAATAGACATAATAACTTTCAGGCTTTTAGGAACTATCAAAAAAATCTGAAGTTAGCGGTTCTCAAATCTCAACTGTGAGAAAGTGCCTCGAAATCATCATCGTCATCAATGTCGTCATCATCATCATCATCGTCGTCGTCATCATCATCATCCTCATCATCAACCTCATCATCATCATCATCATCATCATCATCGTCATCATCATCATCATCATCATCATCATCATCATCATCATCATCATCATCATCATCGTCATCGTCATCATCATCATCATCATCATCATCATCATCATCATCATCATCGTCATCGTCATCGTCATCGTCATCATCATCATCATCATCATCATCATCATCATCATCATCATCATCATCATCATCATCATCATCATCATCCAAATCACGATCAGCCAACACAGATTATAAAAGGATGAACTGAGCAAAAAAACGAGAAAAGACGAGAAACGTTCTTTCGGCGGCCAGCAGGCAGAGCAAACATTTCTTGGCAAACGTCCAATATTTGACCAAACTGACCACTACACTGACCAGTCGTAAATGCATTGCCAACGACTTCTTCTTCTCAGCAAGGCAGCCGCCATATTGAGTGACAGTCTAGACAGAGGAGAATCGATCGGAACGCCATCTGGCCTTCAGTTGGACGCACACGCCATCTGCCTGGCTTGCATAATTTATATTGCGCCTACTGTGAACAATTGTTGAGGTGCAGCTTAATTTCGCTTTTGCAAATCCGAGGAGAATTTGCTGATGGGTCAAATCGATAGAGAATGAGCGAGGGTGGCATAGAAAAACAGGGAGTCAAAAGGACAGACAGACAGACAGACGGACAGGAAGAGAGACGGAAATATTGATGAACGGACGAGACTAGAGAGACAGAGAAATATAGAGAGGGAGAGATACACACAGACAGAGACAGAGATATAGAAGGAGATAGAGAGAGACACATAGAGACACACACAGAGAGAAAGACACACACTCAGATAGAGACAGATAGACCTACATACAGACACAGACAGACACACACACCTAGAGAGAGAGAGACAGACAGAGACACAGACACAGACAGAGACAGGGACAGAGACAGAAGAGAGAGAAACAACAGACAAGCAAGCATATAGAAACAGAGACTAGATAGTAGATACAGAGTCGACACACAGAGACAGACAGCTAAAGACAGACAGACAGTTAGACAGAGACAGAGACCGAGACAAACAGGCCACACATAGGCCTACACCGCACTGTCCATATTTAACTCCATGTTTCACTAACCGTTGCATAACATTTACATTGACTTAATTACATTTACGTTACCCATTATTATATTTGCATTACCCTGACGTCATCACCCCATCATACCCATCGCATCAAGATGCAGCAGACTGGCTGTACATCAACGGAAACGGAAATGAGAGTAGCAGCGTGTCGTGTTGCATACAGCCATGACAGCCGTTCGAAGCAGGCTCGAAGCAGAGCCAAGTGCGCTCAGTCTAAGCACCGCAGCCTGTTATACATGCGCCGGTGCCATCGATTTCAGATCCGGGTTCCCTCGGGGCCTGAGCCGAGTGCTCGAGCTCTATGTCTCGCTGTCGCTGTATGGATAGAGAAAACACCGACGTCGGACACGGATGCCGTGCGCCACCTTGTGTTCGCTGGATAAGGTCAACGGATAGAAGGATGGAATTATTTATATGGGTGGATTTATGGAAGGATTTATATGGGTGGATTTAAGGGTGGGTTTATGGGTGGGTTGGTTGGTGGGTGGATGTGTGGATGGGCGGACCGGATTACCACGGCTAACATCACTTGTGCTGCAGTCGTCGCCTATGTCTAGCGGTGTAACTCTGCGTCTGCCTACTTCTAAGTCCGTCATGTCCGTCTATCCATCCATCCATCCAGACCATCCTACTCATTAAAGCCGAACTTACATGGAAGTAAATAGTCTAAGAGACCTTTCTATTTACAGTACAGCACAACAACTAAAGCACAATAGAACAGCCCAGCTATATCCCGAATATAAAAGCAGAGACTGGATCCTATCTGTTTAATAATGAGACACGCGTCGCAGCCATCCATATTGACGTAGACTACAATGATAATCAACGGAGTCTACGTGACGATGCATGCAAAGGCAGCTCGCTCAATTTCCCGTTTTCGTCAACATAATAATAATATTATCTGCTGCAAAATTCCGGCAGATTGGTCAATGCGATTGACGCTGGAGAGAAACGAAATTCCCGGGTTAAAAAAATATTCGCAAATTAATTGTTTTAACGCAAGGTAACGGGTAAAACATAAGCTTATACAAACATCTACAGAAGACTTAGTGTCATGGAAACATAAAAATGACGGTAACCCACTTGTTCGAGTGTTGTGTATATAAAATAGGAAGTCAATTATGTGGATGATGAGGATGAGGGTGATGATGATGATGAAGATTATTATTCGATGATGAGGATGAAGATGACGACGATGATGACGATGATTATTATGATGATAGCACAATAATTGTATAGCGCTTTAGCTTATCCGAGGTCGAGAGTGCTGCAACAGAGTTCAAAAAATCATTAGTAGTCTTAAGATTCTTTTTAAAAAATAAGTCAAGAGCTGTGATTTAAATAACTTCAGAGATGGTGGTTCTTCAAATGGACTTGTCCTCTGTTCTTATAGCTTTAAACTAGCGATCTAGTGTTACAATTACGATTACAAGTACAAGCTATTAAACTGGTAAGTATACGTGTTTGTGCGTGTGTGTGTGTACTGTATGTAGGATTTGGACAATGAGACGCTGTTACACATTGACGCTGAGAACAGGAGACAGACTCTAGAAGAACAAATGGAATTCATGAAGTCCGTACACGATCAGGTCGATAGAGAATAATTACACATGTATTATAATAATTATAATTATTCAATGTTTGATAATGTGAGTGCTTGTTATAATTATACTTTCAAGTTCGACTGTATGTATAACAAAAACATTTGTTACGGTATGGTCGTATTTGTTACAAAACGATGCGGCTAAAATTCGTCTTGGCTGTAAAATATTCTCCACTCTTCAATTGAATTTGTCACAACCAACTCTATTTGAGATACTACTATGATTATGTAGTCACTTAAAATTACACTTCAATTTAAATTTTTAATTTTCTTCAAACTACATGTATTTGTTTAGCTGCTTGCGTAGACGCAGTTCTTACTGTACACAGGAGATGAAAGAGTTGGCTGCGTTGGTCTATCGCGATACAACTTCTGAGAATCGTGAGTTCTGGAAGAACGAGATGGGACAGGCGCTCAGAGAGATCCAACAAGTCTACGATGACAAGATCGACAACATGCGTGGCGAACTGGAAACCTTCTACAACATGAAGGTAGGCTACAACCTCTTCAGCGAAAGACAAAAGTCTATCTGCGGTCGCCCATGATAATATTATATCTCACATCCGACAATGCAGATCCTATAATTCGTCTTGACTTTAAAACATTTTACACTTTTCCTAGCAATATCCATCAATAAGGTGGATTCTTTTTCATTCATCCATGCTTTCTTACTTACCTGTGCAATGTGCATACTATACCATTTCCTTCATTCACTACAATGCATTTCGTAAGCCACTAGCGAGTATTAACTAAACGCAACTAGGTTTAACTAAACCAACTAGGCTATAGTGTAGACTTAGCTGGACGTCAGTGGACGAGACTATTCTCATAAAATAATTTACAGTAGGCTATAGTAGACGGTTGCAGATTAAATGAGACTTGACTTGACGAGACTCGACAAGACTCATTGAGACTGTTTCAAAACAGTTTAACAAAGAAGTATAAAAGACTTTAGTAGAATAAGTGAGAGGAGATGAGACTTAACAACTATAGACTATAGACAATAGAAAGATTCAGAATAATGTCAGAAATTCAGAATGATCATAGAATCATTGGATTGTATGTACATTAATTTCTAACCATGTATCACTGGTTCCTACAAACATTATATTATTTATTGTTGATGATAATTACTATTATTATGGTTCGATAGATTCAGGAATTTCGAACTGGTGCCACGCGTCAGAACATCGAAACAACTCATTCGAAGGAGGAAACGAAGAGAATCAAGACACAGGTCACCGAAATGTACGACAAGATGTCAGACCTTGAAGCAAGGGTAAGGAAATCGTACATTACCCCCCTCCTCTATAGGTTAGATCTACACATCTTCTGTCCGTTGCATTTTCTAATATTCCTTTTAATTGCATAGCATCCCTTTCATACCTTTGTTTTACCTGACATTTATTTGAATTTCTTGCCCTACGCACTTGGATTTAAAAAAATTTGCGTTTAATTCTTTTGCATTGCTGAGTATAATTTTTTCCTTTTCAGAACGGTCAACTAATGCGAGAACTGGACATTATGAGAAGAGAAAAGGAAGAACGAGAACGAGAACTAGAATCTGAGAATGGAGAACTGAAGAATGCGGTTGGCACAGTTTACATTTATCATCTCATTCATCCATTATTATTCATCCATTTAATAACCAATGATCCACCAATAAATTAATTAATTAATTAATCAATCGATCAAATAAATAAATAAATAAATAAATAAATTGATTAATCAATCGATCAAATCAATAAATCAATCAATTAATCGACCAGCCAACCAACCAACCTAGCTTCCTACCTACCTATCTACCTATCTACCTATCTACCTACCTATCTACCTACCTAGCTATTTACCTATCTACCTACCTAACTACCTATAGGGCCTACTTTCCTCGCTACCTACCCACCATAGAAGATTTTAATTTTTTTTAAACATTATATACGATAAGACTTAACTAGAATGCACAGTATAAGACTATAATTGGAATAAAATCTATTAGGTCCTAGCAGGGCCTAACCTATTATAAATGGGATCAAATGGAATATATTAATTTTGACTTGATCGGCAGACAAAAGGTTACACATTGGACAAGATTGGAACAGAATGAACAAATAATATGTTAAGCGAGACTGGTTTAGAATATATCGTATACGGCTGAATCGTTTTTTGTTTGAAGTTAATTAAGCTGCGGGCTGAAATGGAGGCGATAATGCAGGAGCTTCAGCGCTTGATGGATACGAAACTAGGATTGGAGCTGGAGATAGCCGCATACAGGAAGCTATTGGAAAGCGAAGAGAACAGGTTTGTGTGTCTGTCTCTCCATCAAAGTCTCTTCATCTGCCTCTCTGTCTCTATATCTCCTTCTCTGTCTCCCTGTCTTCGTCCCTCCGTCTTTTTGTATCTTCCTTTGCCTCTCTGTCTCTATCTCACTTTGTCTGTCTCTTTGTCATTGTATTTCTCTTTCACACTCTTTCTCTGTCTCTATTAAATCGTTCTCTGTATTTCCCCATCGCTCTCTCATCATTGGTCATTCTAACTCTCCGCCACTCTAATTGCCCCCTCTAGTTTCCTCTGCGTTCATCTGTCTGCCCATCTGTCTGTTAACCAATCTATGTCTGTCTCTCTGTCGGTCTGTCCGTCTTTCTGTCTGGCTGGCAAACTATGCATGTATGTCTGTCTACTTGCCCATGTTTCTTAAGTTGTCAGAAAATTGCATTGATGAATTTTTTATTGATTACATAGGTTGACATACTATTCAGGCGAGGCTGGCAGAGCAGGAGGAGGAGGAGGAGGAGGAGGAGGAGGGTCAGCCTCTGGCAAGAAGCCGATAGCAGGTGGAGGATCAAACCTAGACAGAGACGGAGGCCGTGGTGCAACAGACCGTGACCGCGGTACAACTGACCGTGGTGTGACAGACCGTGACCGCGGCGTGACCGATCGTGACCTTTCAACTGATCGTGACCGCGGTACGACTGACCGTGGTGCAACAGACCGTGACCGTGGTGTGACGGACCGTGACCGTGGTGTTACAGACCGTGACCGTGGTGTTACAGACCGTGACCGTGGTGTTACAGACCGTGACCGTGGTGTGACGGATCGTGACCGTGGAGTAACAGACCGTGACCGTGGTGTTACAGACCGTGACCGTGGTGTTACAGACCGTGATCGTGGTGTTACAGACCGTGACCGTGGTGTTACAGATCGTGACCGTAGTGTGACGGACCGTGACCGTGGTGTAACAGACCGTGACCGTGGTGTGACAGATCGGGACCGTGGTGTGACGGACCGTGACCGTGGTGTAACAGACCGTGACCGTGGTGTGACAGATCGTGACCGTGGTGTGGCAGATCGTGACCGGGGTGTGACGGACCGTGACCGTGGTGTGACAGACCGTGATCGCGGCGCCCTGGACCGTGACAGACCTGCATCCTATGCAGACCGTGACCGTGGAGTGACAGACCGTGACCGCGGCACTGCCTACCCTGACCGCACGACCCTTGACCGAAACCGTGGTGCGTCCGAGAGGGACCTTCGTGGCGGCACCGCAACGGACCGTGACCGTCTTGGACCGAGCACCCGACCGGTTGATAGGTCGACGTCTCTGGTCGAACCTGGAGTGACTCGAAGGACAGAGGGACGATTGAGAGCCGAGATGGGAGACCTCGAAGAAGCTCCAGGTGAGTTAACTACCTAAAGATATCGATGGCTGGGTGGCGGATGGGTGGATGGATGGTGAATGGATGGATTGGTGGCTATATCAGCGATTGTCTTGTGTTGTCAATATCTTTGATTGTCTCACCATGTCCTGTACTGTTCTCTCCTCTCCTGCCGTTGTCTACTCCAGTCTTTTCTTGCCATTGTCTTGGCCATTGCTACAGTAATTTTCTTGCCTTTTTATTGTCATTTTTTGCCACTGACCTGTCTTTTCTTTTCACAGTCTTGCCATTTCTGGCCGCTGTCTTTCATTTTCTTGCCATGTGTTGCCATTTTATTCTCTTTTTCGTGCCATTGTCTTGCCTTTTCTTCCTACTCTCTTGCATTTCCTCGCACTCCATGGTCTTGACTTGTCGCGTCCTCTCTTGTCTGGAATCGTCGTTCCTCTTGTTCTTCTCAACCCGCCACTCCACATTCCCATTCCAACAAGTTAACTTTTTCTTCCCCTTTCTTCTGTTTGACACAAGACGGCGCTGGAGAGCCGGACCTGTCCCCTCCAGCTGTGCCGAGCTTCATGGTGAAGGGTGAGGTCCTTCCAGGGAAGACGAGCTTCCAGAGAAGTGCCAAAGGACCGATCTCCATCAGCGACACTGCAGCCGATGGAAAGTTCATCAGCATCGAAAATACCGGACGAAAGGTCAGCATGGCTTTCAATCAATCAATCAATCAATCAATCAATCAATCAATCAATCTATCGATCAATCAATCTATCTATCAATCAATCAATCATTTTTAAAATAACATTTTTTCTCACCAATATGACAAAATTCAAGCATTAACAGTTCAACAGTCCTCAACATAATAATAAAAGCAGTGACATACTGAAAAATCCAAAGAACCGACTAATTATACAAACAATATCATACCACTGGATTGGCATTTATCAGCATAAACCATAATTTTTTGTAATTTACACTTTTGTACCACAAGATAGAGTATCAACTTTCAACTTGTAAGTAATCTTACCTCACTCATATCGCACTTCATATCGCACTTCTCGAATCTTCATAATAATTAGAGCTTCATTACGGCGAGAAGCAAAGGATAAGATCATTGCCAATACAAATTTAGATTTAATTCATTTTTTATGAAATGATTAAAAGTAATTATTTAATCTGCTTTTGAGCTGGCGCGAAATATTAAGGCTTGGCCTACATAATGTTAATGATCAATATGTTTGGATGGCATGCAAGACCTGCATAATACACTGTGACTAGGTTAAAGGTTAAATGAAACAACTCACGTCATTCCACTGCAACTTCTCTGACTGTTTTTTTTTCAGGAGGAGATCATCAGTGACTGGACTCTGAAGCGAACTGTTGATGACATCGAAGTTGAAGACTATCACTTCCCACCAGGATTCTCCATTGAACCAGGAGCGAAGATAAAGGTACGTTTTCGTCATCGTCGTCGTCATTATCATCATCATCGTCGTCATCGTCGTCGTCGTCGTCATCATCATCATCATCATCATCAGCATCAACATCATCGTCTTCGTCGTCGTCATCACCATCATGCATCATCATCCTCATCATCATCTTCATCATCATCATCATCAGCAGCAGCAGCAGCAGCAGCAGCAGCATCAGCATCATCAACTTCATCATCATCATGCATTATCGACATCACCATTGCATAAAAACAAAATAACAAAATAATCATAATGCATAATCAATTAATTATCCATGACTAAACTACATGGCTCTTGTATAATGGATTTGCAGATCTGGGCGAAGGGATCGAAACCATTGGACGCTTCGGCCAATGACCTTGAAGGCATCGATGTGAGCTGGGGCATAGGAAGCAATGTTTCCACTAAGCTGGTTAATCCGGCCGGAGAGGTAAGCAATCAAATTCACCTGAATCACCTGGTCAATGTAAGCATTTGATGCTTCATCTGATCTGCTACTTGCAAGTTGGAGACCTAATTATAATGGTTAGAATACTAATAAAACTAATCACAATAAATTAAAATAATAATAATAATAGTTTTTGTAATAATTATAAGAAGACATAATACTGATAGCAGTAACAACAATTATCACTTTATCACTGCTTAGGCCTAAGTTTATTTTCATACGTTAAGACAAGTTTTAGATCACATAGAAGACCATCTTTGAAAGTTTTTTTCATAATTATCCTCTCTAGGCACCATGAAAAGCCATGTTATAATATACATATACCTGGTATATTTATATACTCATACAGAATACATAAGCCTACCTTTAAGTTACTTTTCTCGAGTGGTATTAATTTTGCAACTTTTTTCCGTTCACAGCTTACCTTAACACTTGAAACTTGTAACTAATTTTATGCTTTGTAGGCTGCCCGGCCTTTTCTGTACATAGTGGTATTTAAGTAATCAATGAATGTTACATTTGCCATTCGGTGATGTAATTTGTCTTTTTTCCTTTAGGATCGTGCCACACACGTCCAGAAAACAACTTTCGCATGAGCTGCAGAGTTGCTGCGGTTTGTCCATTGGGAAAACTTAATTGTTACTCATCGATAGAAGAAGCCTGCATCGTTTTCTTTCCGCTTTTGTCTTTGGCTAATTAAATAATTAATTATTCTCGATGTTGTCTGCGAAACGTTTTGAGTGTTTGACGACGAATCTGTTCTTAAATTATTATCATCGTTACAGTGTAGGACGATAGTTAGGCGCTATAAAAATGAACGCGTTGAAACATTAAATCGATTTATAATCTTTTGTTTATCTATGACGTCGCCTTTACGATGAATGTTATTATAGTCTTTGGTTCTTCTGTAGAGCTTTTCATATCCAGGGTAACACACTTTTATCTTTTATACCCTCATCAACTCTACAGTTTTGCATTTTTGTCGCTTGTTAAGAATTAGTCCCAAAAAATCAAGTTACCGGTACTTTAAACCAATTTTTGGCAAGTTTGACTATAATAACGTGCTCGTTTCTGACTTTTTGGACGCCACCGAAAGCTATGCTGCGTGACCTTAGGTTTAGCTGTGATTTTTCGGAACACGAACTGTATCCGTTGCCAAAATCTGACTATTACCGTAATTATTCTTATTAGTTTGTTGATTTATGGATTTGCTGAGCTTATTTAATGATGCCTTACCCTTCGGGATAAATGGGGTCGATGCAAATTTACCCGATAGGCCTATAGCTTAAAAAAGTGCATGAAGTCATGACAGCAGTTTACTGTAGGCTACGATTGATTATATTAATATCAAGATGGTTCTCGTTAAATTTTCTGGGTTGCAATTATTAAGTGATCGTAAAATAAGTTGTTAGAAGCTGTGCTGCAAGAATCTAGGCTAGATGTGAGCTTTTCAACCCAGGAATAATTTTTTATGCTGATTAGAAATACGCAGATGAGAAATTTAATGATATTTTAGCTAATATCGCAACATTGATGAGAGTTAATGCCTATGATCAAGTAATGTCAACTCAAATGTTCGTGGCTCTCCTAGCAATGTATTCGACCTCGTTATCCGCATAGCTGTGTGTTCTAATTGTCAACCTTCCGTCTAAAGACAAGTAGCCTAATGTGTCGTCGTTGTTGATGTTATATTGCTATCATTGCTGCTTTTCTATCGTGCAACATGGAAATAGATAGACTAAAAGCATAATGTAGGCAGTTGCTGCTCGATCTCTATAATAAGACGTTGACATGATTCTCCTGTAGTCAGTTTAATAATTATATAAACAGGAATGACAATGAATGTGGCTTCAGTCGAATTTGTTGTGATTGACTTAAATTTTCAACAATAAAAACGGATTGCGACTGTCAAGTTACTGTTTTACTTCACGTTTTGTTAGTCGTTCCGACAACAACTACATGTAAGCTTATTGTTATTTTAGGTACACAAATTTAAGTTTTCTGTTTCTAATTGTTGAACCAAAAAAATTATCCGTTCGCCTTTGTGAAAATCACAAGCTGTAGTCTTATGAGGGTGTTGCAATATTTAAAAGTTCAGTAGTAAACACAGCTTCAGTCTTGACCAAGGACCATTCCAAGATGACTGCTCCAAACAGGAATCACTCAACAGTCCATAGATACCGTACTACTGTAACAAGTATTCTTCGAAAGACGCTTGGAGTCTATAGGCCTACTACGCCGGTATAGTTAGACATGTAGGCTACAACTATGCATAATGTATAGTAGGCCTATATAGTATATTATGTGTTTGCGTATATATAGGCCTAGATGTTTAGGCCTATATGTGTACTAGGCATGCCTCAATCTTTGTACCCGTATGTGTTTCTGTGAAACGTTATTGCAATTGAAAGCTCACGCACAAAATCTATATGATGTAGGCCTATAGTCTAGGCCTATTCAAATGACCTACATTTAAAATGCCAACATTCCTATGATTACGGTAGGCTGATAAATATGATCAATGCTGCACAGTTTATTTCTATTTTACATTAAAAAGCCATCTGAAAGAATTATAAATAGAAAAATTGAATTGAAAGATCACAATGAAGACTGATGGGTCTCTAGCTACCGAAACGCAGTTGGCCTATTATATAGCATATTTAGGCTATTGGAAAATTTAATGACATAGGCACAACTCAGCTTGTCAAGTTCGTAGGCTATAATCTAGATAAGCTTATCTGTTTATTAATCAGATCCACTTTGTCATTCTCGAGTGTGTCACAGGTGATCAACTTTAAAATCGAGATAACGTATCTCCGCTGTCAGGTAGGCATAGAGACGGTAAGCATAGAGACCTAGCAGCCCCTGTCAATATAATCGAACAGCTCTTCAACTTCCAATCACCGTCGCGTCCGTCATACGCAATGTCAGTCAATCATTAGTTCGATCCGACTCCAACTTGAACTCTCGACCAAAGTCACAGAAGTGCATACAAGGAAGGAAGTGGACGCTGGTTGTTCCCCGCATTCGCGGGTCACTGCTCAATCCAGGTGTTTCTCCCTCTATGAAATCCCCATGAACCCACCTTTTCCTCTGGCCCTAGTGTATAAATAAATACCACAATCCAGTTACGGTATTGTAAGAGGCCCCAACGATTTGGACATGTTCGGAGGGGGGCTCCATGTTCTTTGTTGTCATACCTCTTCTGGTTAAATATAATTTGTGTTGAACTGGGATGGTATGATCCCGAGTGACGCGTAAAGGTGATCTCCAACAGCCTCCTCCTCGGACCACGAAGCTTGCGGTTTCTCGTATTGACCGCCGCCATCTTGAACAGCACCAGCCTCACTCTGGTTTGCACCAGCCTCGTCCTGAACTGCGCTAGCCTCGTTCTCGTATCCAGCAGCCTCGTTTTGATCAACGTTGCGACGGCTATCGAAGCTTTCTCGAAGTTCCATGGCACGATATTGGGCTTCGAAGGACTGTTGGGAGGTCATGGAACCACCGAGGTGGGGGTCAACGGAAGCCGCAGCCATGACCCGGATGACCTCTACGAGAAGGGCGAAGGCGCATAACCAGTTGATGAATGTGGAAATGACGGCGATGGTGAAGGACCAGGAAAGGTCGGCTCGAAAGACAGCTGAGTTCTCCTGAGAGACGTTGACACCACAGATGATGACTGCTGTCAAGCATAAGCAAGCTGCAATGGAAAACAACAGACAGATGAGGAGAAGGAGCGAAATGGATCTTTCTTTGTCTCTCTAGCTGTCTGTCTGTTTGTCTGTATATCTGTGTGCCTGCTTTTCTTTCTATATAGCTGTATGGCTGCCTGTCTGTGCGTCTATGCATCCTTCTGTCTTTCTGTTTATGTAACCGGTATTTTTCTGTCTGTAGGCCTACAATGTATCTCTTGGTAGGACTAAATCTGTTTATCTGTTTATCCGTATCTCTCCGTATTTGTCTGTCTGTGTCTGACGATCTAACTATGATCTATCTTTCTGTGTGTCGGTATTTGTCTGTCTGTCTGTCCGTCCGTCCGTCTGCCTGCCTGTCTGTCTGTCTGTCTGTCTGTCTGTCTGTCTGTCTGTCTGTCTGTCTGTCTGTCTGTCTGTCTGTCTGTCTGTCTGTCTGTCTGTCTGTCTGTCTGTCTGTCTGTCTGTCTGTCTGTCTGTCTACCTTCTAGCAACGCGCTCGCAAGAGAGGCACTTGCTCCCTTTGGAAAACCTATTTCTAACTACTACTTTTTGAGTTTTAGCCTAGTCAGTTTCACAAATGATGCACAATGTCAATGTGAAACTATATTTGCATTTAGAAACATTTTTCAAGGTACTAACTTTTTACCGTGGTCATTGTGTTTGTTCCTTCATGCACATTTCACGATGCCAACATGCACCCATATCATAGACATAATTGAATTGTAGCTCTGTTAAGCGGCAATAAACTTATAACTGTCATATGCACGAACAATCGTTTATCTGTATCATTAATTCATTAGGTATTAAAATTATCGCAGCTGTATTAAAGAGAAAAAATTAATAGTTGGCTAAATGTAGACTTACCAATGGCGAATGTGAGGCAGAAGCTGGCGAATAGAATTCCCTGAGCGAGTTCCCTTTGCATTGGTGACGAACCAACGAAAAGAATGAGAGAGACGGATGTTACGATGAGGAATATTAACGATATGACAAGAATGGCTTCAACACAAACCAGCCAGTCATTCTCCAATGCTATAGACAACACACAAACAAATCATAATTTAATTATGTATTATTGTCGTTTCATGTGTCGTATATAGCGCTATATTCGCTCTTAATCTCTTAATCTCTTTCAAATTATTGCTTGCCGTCTCTGTTTTACGAAATTATTTACTGACCTGATTACAATTTCGTTCTGGAGCTCCATCGGTTGATGGATGCCTCAGCGATTTTGTCATTGGTACAATAATAATAATAATAATAATAACAATAGGCTTAGAAGTTATTTATAATTACGGCGTCAATACGAACGGTGAGAATTATCGAAAACTTGCACACCTCTTTTAACTGTAACATTTGCCACATAATTAAAAAATAAACGCGATTTGTTAATAACTACGACAAGACATTGAAGATTGTGCAAAGGAACAACAGATAATAATTATTAGATAAGAGTATTTTTTAAAATACCGGAATTGTGTTTTTATATATTTTATATAAAAGTCATAATTGCAACTGCAGCCATACTTAGAACATTATTATAGGCATTTCATAATAACTAAATGCATAATGCTGAGCTATGCGACAACAAAAGTACTAATGATAGAGTATTTATTCAGAAGGCCCTATACAATTAAATTTAAGTAAAATAAATAATAATGGAGTATTGATAACAATAAAACATTAATAAACAATAATTAGTTCTTAATAATAATGCTAAGATTATTATTCATTGTCTCTAAGTAGGAATAAAGCATGTGTGAATAATGACAATGATATTGACAATTTTAAACATTACAATTGGTAATTATGATAATAATAATGACAAAAAATAATGACAAATAATAATAATATTATTAATAATAATAAATTTGATTTGCTCTGTTTGGAATTTTTGTTGAAGGGAATAAATACGTGTCTATAATATAAAAAATAATAAATTAGTAATAATAATAAATTAATAATGATAATAATAATAATAACAATAATTTAAAATAATAATAATAACAATTACAACAATTATAATGAACACTTACCCTTCGCCATGTTTGTCATCCAATTCAGAGCGGTGCTGCATTGCCACTGTTCACCAACCTCAGAAGCCGTGGTACTGATGCTGGGATCAACATCCTCCTTATCCTCTGGCATCTTATAGCAAGCCTGCCACAGTCCAACGTAGTATGCATCATCGCTTTCGAACCAGTTAGGAGACGAGAAAGAGATGATGAAAAGAACGGTTGAGATGTTGAGGAAGATGCATGCAGATCCACTGAAGTACGATGGGTTGATGAATCTCGGAAAGGTAGAGGAGGTCATGGTGTCGAAGATACGATACTTCTCGTAGCTTTCACTAGGTCATGGTCATTTGTATTAGGTCAAGGTCATTCGTATTGCGCAAATGACACCCGTAGGAGTAAAATTCATTCGCAGAAGGTCATGGTCATTTGTAGGGGTCCAGGTCGTTCCTAGGATTTCAAGATCATTTATGTGAGGTCAGGGTTATTCGCAGGAGGCAATGACGCTTCCTGCAAGGTGAAGGTCGTTGCTACAACGGAAAGATCGCTATGAGTCTATGACTCTACGTGAAGATCAGTTAGGGAAACAGCTAATCCGGGTATAAGGTGAAAGTAATTCGTTTGTCATTAATGTCTTTCATCAAACTATTCGTATCCGTTATCGTATAATCGTCGTAAACTACAGATCTCTAAAGCTCTACTCTGAAGCCAAGATCAGGGCACCAGCTTATTCGCGAGCGCTACGTCGCATCAGAAGGCTGTCCACTAATCGATAAGTAATGAAGATCCCAGTCTATAGTTACCGTAGAGACCAAGGAGAGGAGAGAATGAGAGGCACTCACCACAGACAATCAAATAAATTCCAATTATTTTTATGCCGCAATGGTAATTTTAACAAATAAAGCATTTGACAATGTCCTCGTTCCTTTATTATGTTTCTAGTGATATTCCGTTTGTTTTCAACGCATCGTACACGAGATGTTGCAAACAAGAAAACGACATAGTGAGTATATTATCTCTATCTGCATGAAGGCCTGCCTAGTGCCTATAGGTTCTTACAGGCCTGCGATGACATATGCCTAAAGTCAAGCGTAGCCCAGACAACAAGATATACAAACTACTCGATGTTGGGCTGGCCATAAATCACTGATCAGGCTTCAGATAACAGTATGAAAGGTTTCTATGCATCTACATAATATTGTAATATTGTATGATCAATGTATTGTGCTTGTTTAAGGCTTATGTATGTATGTGTGTGTTTGTGCACAGCGCTGATACAGACGGATGTGTACTGTATGCCTACTATAAAATCAGCGTTCCTTAGTTTAAACCTTTTGGCCACGGAGCCTTTCATAATTACAGTGTATATTATATTCTCTGGCGGAACCACAATCTCATCTGAAGATTTTGAGGTACATAATTAAAGCAACTGAAAAACATTCTTATATTTATGAGCCTAGCTTACATTCATTTAAGCAGCTAAATTAAGATTTCTTTTGGAAAGACAAGCGATTTTTAAAGAAAAGTTAGCCGGTTTGAATAGAGTTCGAATTTAATTATCAATATTTATGCAAGGACTGGAGACTGTGGAGATGTTACTTAACTATCGTTGGCATGCAGGTGAGTTTACTTCATCCAGCTTCATCATTGTTTCTTGTTGAATAATTTTTTTAAAGTTATGCACCTTCTAACTCGTTACTGACATCCTGCGCCTTGTTGCTTTTCTGTATTACATGATGTAATGTAGGATAAATTAAATTTATATAGTGCCTCTCACATCAGTGACCATTCAGCAGCGCTTCCACTGCGAACACCCTGAGAGAAGAAATCAATTTTGAGGAGAGATAAATATGTAGAAAGAATGGAAACACGCGAATAGGTGCATGGGAAGGGCATTCTAAAGGGCAGACCCAATGGCGGAAAATGATCCAGAGAGGAATAGATAGAGAATGAAAGAGAGATCGAGAGAGACAGATAGACAGAAAGACAGACAGAGAAAGAGCGAGAAAGAGAGAGCGCACCTGATGGAGAGACAGAGAACGGATTAAATGGGGCGAGAGACTGCGACAGAAAGAGAACGAAAGAGACACGAGAGACATGGATCTATAGAGACCGAGTGACCGACAGATCAAGACTGATTGATTGATTGAGTGAGCGAGCGAGTGAACGACCGAGTGAACGAATGAGTGAGTGAGTGAGTGAGCGATTGAGCGAGCGAGCGAGTGGGTGAGTGGGTGAATGAGTGAGTGAGTGGGTGAATGAGTGCCATGAGTGGCAGCACTGGCAGCACAAAATGTGGAAAATGGTGTCTAGATCCTCCCTCAGCAACGATATTCATTCAAAAATGACAACAAGAAACCACTCGACCATTATTTTAATCATAACACTAACTCTGAATAAAATTGCATCAGTTCTCAGAGCAATCAATCAATCAATAAATCAAACTAACAAACTGTCAGTCAATCAGATGTTGACTAAAACCGATTTAGAAAAATATTACTCAAGAGGCAATCAACGATCTTGTCAAACACGCGATACATTTAAGTCAATAACAAAATAATACAACCATTTAAAAATTATTCATTTGTAAGCTTATTTTAGCTATTCAAATAAAAAAAAGAATAACACTAGAGCATCAGCAATCTAGTTCTTGGTCAGCAGGCGAAGCAGATACCACTGGATAAAATGATGACGTCACTCGGCCCTTAAGGCGTCATTCAACGCATTTTATTTCTTGCTTACATAATCGTTGTTTACGGTTGCAGGTCTTCAAAACTACTTCTAGAGCAACGCAGATTTGTCTAAGTATCTAACTCCAAATAAATGCATTGCATCACATTATGGCCATTATAATCTATTATATTGCTTGGAACATTAGCTTATTATATTTTGTATTGTTCTTTGGATCCATTGCGTGAATTATAAGCTTACTTCGTTACACTTCACTGAACTGTAGGCCTACTGCGATTTATTTTAGGCTTAGGCCTACATGTATTATGTTGCACTGTGTACTAATGTAGATTGCATTCTACTTTGGGTCTCCCTCTCGAGCTAACATTGGAAACGCAGTAAATTCTGTTTCAAAAGCTGTTAACCATTCCAACATTATTTCAACAGCATGATCCGATCCGATCTAAACCAAGTTAATCTGATCGGTGTATGCTATTTCGCACACGCAAGAAAAAGTCGACCAAAAAAATTAATGTTCCGCTTACGACTGTAATCTGAAGTAAACTAGGCGTTGGATCTAGATAACTCGAAATCTATCCTATCAATCTAAACACAGTAACACAATCCTATCTAAGACGTTCTATTACAGCACCACCGTTATGGTCGCTGCGGAAACCAAATCCCAGGGTCATACCAATGGAAAGCCAAAAAGGAGTCCGACACGAAAACGGTCCAAGGTGAAATGATTACAGGACTGAGTCCAGGACAAGATGAGTTAAGTCTCGAGTTTTAAAAAACTATTGAACCGAATAATTATAAGCTTATTCCTTTCTACCCTAACTTGCATTGCAATATTAATGCCTAGTAGCAAGTCGTTTACTCCAGGCTCGTGAAGAAGTAAGAAAGCCTAATGTGTTCGGGGACTGGCCTTATATACATTTACATGTATATTAGGCATCAGCCAGTACAACGCAAATTAATGCTTGCGAAGCATCATAATTATTAAACCTAATGCAATAAGGCCTAGTAACGCAGAGGAGTTACACGTCGCGCAATAAGAAATAAGGTATAAGAAACGTTTATCTCGACCATGAGTTCAAAGCAAAACTGTTGAACCAATATGTCAGGCGACATACTATACATTCCCGCTACAGCGGACGTCGCCATCTTGGTCCTCTAAAATTCTAAATACGCCTTGTGTTTTTTTTCTAGTCGCCACGAAGCAGCAAGAATGATATGACCAATCCTCCAACCTACAAAGAGTCAGAGAAACACATACATGTAGGCTATAGGTGACAAGATTAATTCCTTAATGAAAGCTTATTCTAATTGTGATTGTAATTAGTAACTTCCATTGAGCCAGTGCATAATGCACAAGCAGAGGCGCAACCAGAACATTTTCCTGGGGTGCTCAGAATTATTATTGTAAGCGCCGAAGATGCGAGGCAGCGAGTGCCGAAGGCACGAAGCCAATGCCAACTAGGGCGTCAGAGGAGCGTCGTAAGTGTCGTGGTTATATTAAATGATTATCAAATTAAACACTTGCTATGCATGTATAATTATTAATTATAGGTAGAAGTTAAGCTAGGCAATTTAATTGGCGAGTTTAGGTAATATGTGTGGCAACATATAAAATATTAATACATAAAACCAATGACTGCAGCTAAGCGTAATAACGAGTGGTCAAGATTACCATGACAACAAAGGACGCTAATCCTATTCGTGATTGGTGCAGACTGGAAGCGAATGACGTGACGAGTTAAAAATGACGTCAGCGAAGTGGACGTTAAGTTTTTGACTCTCTACAGGTATATCTGAAAATGGTGGTTGTTTCGCTGCGGTGATCAATCCAAAGTTGTGATTTTCAGAGTAGAGACGAAGGTAATTGAACTGTTCGGACGATCAACCGATAGTTCAAAGTATTGTGCATTAAGTGCAACGCAATTTAAATGAGAAATTTGCGTTAGTGCATAATAATCATCGTGTGAAGTGTGAGACACTTGCGAAGAAGACGAACTCTTAGGCAACAGTCTGAAGAGTCGTGTAATTTTGAATCGGCTAGCGAACAGCTGATCGGCGTGCGAAGTACGAGGGACGTTTGGTCAACTGGAGAAGAGCTGTGAGGTGAATGCGACGATTCATCTTGTGTGCAACTGATTCACGGCAAGATACGAGTAAGGCGATTGGTGTGGTTGCTTCCATGACTGCATTTCAACCGTCTGATCAACATTCTTGACTGCGACGATTGGACGACGGAGAGAGCCGAAGACATTCGAGTTCAAACAACTCGACAGATAAGCGCAAATATAATATTTCCTAAGTAACTCGCCACACTAGGTAAATAGGATTGTTATTTGTTTGTGCATATGAATGATATTGAATAACTTTATATTATATATATTTCATAAGAACTGGGAGTTTGTTGAATTTGGAAGAATTTCTTGAGTAAGTTAAACCCAACCGATTAACCACTAGGATAATAAAGTGCCCTTTTACACGGGATACGACAACTATGGGGTCCTACGTTCCGGAATATTAAAACTGGATTTTTTAACTAATACTCGAAATATCAACGAACAATAATCTCAAGTATTGAAAATGTATTGTTTTAAAGTTATCGCTTTTGCGATTGCGAAAGAACGACTTTATTGATAAGCGTTTACTCGATGCGATTTGTTTAACCTCGCGTAACCATAGAGTACGCATTTCAAGAGGGAACATTTTATTAATCTTGTTTAAGATTATCTTTTGAAGAATTTAATTCTTGTATAGCGAAAGCTATTGGGAAATACTTGTTAACTGAGTAAACAAGTAAGTAGACCATGTCGTCATTTGGAGAACATGAACAGTGGGTTAAACTCGCTAAAGAGATGGGAATGGAAGGTGATGAGTTGAAGACGTATGTGCGTGATAGACAGCAGGAAGCAAGAGACGACAGACTGCGTGAACGAGAAGATCGAAAGCTTAAAGATGAGGCCGCGGCTGCAGAAGTTAAAGCAGGCAGAGCACAAGAATTAGAGTTAGCAAGAATAGCTGATGCTAGGCTTGAACGAGAACAAGAAAGTCAAGCGAATAATGCAAGGCTTGAAAGAGAGGCGAATGACGCCAGACTGGAACGAGAATCGAATGATGCGAGATTAGTTCGTGAAGCGGCCGAATGTCAAGCTAGGAGAGAAATGGATCTTGAGGTCAAGAAGCTTGAGTGTGAATTGAGGATGAGAGAAATTGATTCTCGGAATAATCAGAATCGTGGTGAGGCCACATTCACAATGGTTGGTGATGGTTCATATCAAGGAAACAGTAACCATAACAGAGGAATGAAAGATATAAAATTCCCTATATTCAATGAGAATAAAGATTGCTTGGATGCATATTTATTAAGATTTGAAAGGACATGCACGGCATACGAGATAGCAACAGAGAATTGGTCTCTGATGCTAGCCAAGCATCTCGAAGGAAAAGCCTTAGAGGTATATCAAAGAATGTCATCTGAGGAGACACAAGATTACGAGTGTTTGAAAAGACATCTGTTAAAAAGGTTTCAATTAACAGAGGGTGGATATCGTAACAAATTCAAGATGAGTAAAATGGAGTCAGGTGAAACACCTACAGATTTTGTGCATAGATTGAGGAGATATATGCAGCAGTGGCTACTTCAAGCTGGATTCGAGAAAACCTACGAAGGAATGGAGAACTTATTATTAAGAGATCAGTTCTACCTTACGTGTAGCAATGAACTTAAGATGTTCCTCAAAGAAAGAGGCAAGATGAGTCTAGAGGACACATTAAACTGTGCCGAGTCTTATATCGAGGCGCACGGATATAAATACACAGAAAGTAATCTAAGGCCTCCAGTGAAATTCAGTAACGAAAGGCCGAATGTGAAACCGTTCGACGATAAATCAAGAGAGAGGTTTAATGGAAACATAAATAGAGGACGAGGAGACATGAAACAGAACAGGGAGACGAATCATAATGGAAGTATGAATAGAGGATTTAGTAGAGAAAGAGAACAGGCGGCTGAACATAAGATAACTTGTTTCTCATGTGGCCGAACCGGACACAAGTCATATGATTGTTCACACAAACAAAAAGGAGTTGTTAAACATACTGCGGCGGCTATACAAGTATATGAGAATAGGGCGTACAAGATAGCGCAAGCAAATGAAGAGTTGAAACTAAATGAAGTTGAAAAAGAGGAAGAACGTAAGAAGGAATTACCGATACAGTTGGCAGCAAGTACAATGGTTACTGATCGGAGAGATGATGGCGATGACCTTGAGAATAAAAATGAAGGTCAGCTAAAGGTGAACGGTGTGAATGCCAGTTGTCTATATGACTCTGGGTCAAGCACATGTATTGTCAAGAGATCACTGGTAAATGATGTTGATTTCACAGGAAGAGAAGCCCAATGCATATTAATCGATGGGACATTGAGAAATTTTCCGACAGCAAAGGTTAATATTGAAAGTGAGTATTTTACAGGAAACGTTGAAGCAATGGTGATGGAAGAACCGGTGAAACCAGTAATTATCGGTAGGATGAAGGGACTAAAATATCTGGTAGTGAAAGAAACTACAGATAACATGATAAACTGTGATCGGAGTGATACAGATGATAACGAGAATAGAGAGGATAGATTGAAAAAGATTCAGAAATCTTTAAGTGTTGAGTCACAAGGACAAAGTGACAAAAAGAAAGTTCATTTTGCGAGTGAAATCACAAGTGAATTAAATGATGATGTAACGGATGACGTCATCGAGAATGATGTGTGCCAAACGACAGCAGCAGTTGAAACCAGAGCGGAATCAAAGAAAGTAACAAAATACAAACAGTTGAAAGTTACTGAGATGCCGGATTTAAATGTATCAACAAAAGAAATTAAAGAGTTACAAAGCAAAGATGAGACTTTGAAGAAGTTTTGGGATAAAGCAATTGATTGGAGTGGTGATGACAGTGTAACAGAGAAAGTTCTTTATGTGAAGAAGAACGGATTTTTGTATAGGAGATTCATGGAGACAACGGAAGATGATGCGAAGTGGCAGTTAATGGTCCCGAAGGAACTTAGAGGTAAAGTATTAGCCGTGGCCCATAACTCGCTATTGTCAGCACATTTGGGTATGAAGAAGACCCATGATAAAATTGTGAATGAATTTTATTGGCCATCGATAGGACAAGAAATTAAAAGGTATGTCCTGAGTTGTGATGTATGCCAAAAGTCGGTGGATAAAAAGGTGAGCCACAGAGCACCGATGGGACATCTTCCGGTACTGGATGTACCATTCAAACATGTCTGTGTAGACATTATCGGAGTGATAGAACCTATGTCATCAAGAGGTTATCGCTATATATTAACGATAGTGGATTTGAGTACCAGATACCCAGAAGCGATTCCACTGAAAGGAATAACTACAGAGGAGGTGGCGGAAGCCTTGTTCAATTTTTATTGTCGCATGGGTGTTCCTCAGAAAATCCATACTGACAGAGGGAGCCAATTCACTTCAGAACTGATGGCTGATGTTAACAAGATGTTGTTGATCAAGCACACTTTCACTAGTCCTTACCATGCTATGGGAAATGGATGTGTGGAGAGACTTAACGGAACAATAAAAGCAACGTTGAGGAAGCTAATAGGAGAACAGGTCAAGGAATGGGACAGGTTCTTAGCACCATTATTGTTCGCGTTACGAGACACTGTACACGAAAGTCATGGGTTCACACCCTTTGAATTAATTTTTGGAAGGTCATGCAGAGGACCAATACAGATATTGAAGGAACTCTGGACAAATGAGAAAGTGGAAGATGAAGTAAAAGATGTTTATACATACATGACCGATTTGAGAGAAAGAATAGAAGAAACATGTGATATGGCACAGAAGGCCATACATAAAGCAAATGAAAAGAACAAGAAGTATTATGATAAGAAAGCACGTTACAGAGAGTTGAAGATAGGAGATAAAGTTTTATTACTGTTACCCAGTTGTAACAATAAGATGCTTGTAAAATGGCAAGGACCATTTGTGGTCAGAGGCAAAATAGGAGATTATGATTACAAGGTGGAAATTGATGGTGGAAAACTCAAAACATATCACATCAATATACTAAAGAAGTACTACGAGAGAAATGGAGAAGGTAATGATGTAGAAACGTCAGCATACATATCGGCGATAGTACATGATGGTAAAGATGGTGAAGATGAAGAAGAAGAGATATTGAGCTTATATGTAAGTAAACAAACGGAGACTTACAAAGATGTGGATATCAATCCTAAATTGACGGAAAAACAGAAAAGAGAATTAAGGGAACTACTGAGAGAACATGAGGACATATTCAGTGATAAGCCAGGAAGGACAGATATGGTAAAGCATGAGATTCATCTGACGAGTGATGAGCCAATTCGGTTACGAGCTTATCCAACGCCATATCATCTTCAAGTGGAGATAAACAAAGAATTAGAGACGATGCTAGATAATGGAATTATAGAAAGATCGGAAGCAGCGTATGCAGCGCCGCTTGTAGTTGTTAAAAAGTCAGATGGAAGTAACAGACTTTGCTGTAATTATAAACAACTCAACAAAGTGACAGTATTCGATCCAGAACCGATGATGTCGAATGAGGATATTTTCAATAAACTCAGTGGAAGTAAAATCTATAGCAAGTTCGATTTCTGTAAAGGGTATTGGCAGATACCAATGAGCGAAGAATCAAAAGACTTAACCACATTCATCTGTGCAAGCGGATTATATAAGTTCAATGTGTTACCATTCGGACTAGTCAATAGCGCATCCAGTTATAATCGCTTGATACGGAAAATATTACATGGAACTGAAAATCTAGAAAGTTATGTCGACGATATTCTTGCTCATACGAAAGGATGGAACGAACACATGAAGACGTTAAGAGAGTTTTTCACAAGAGTGAGAAAAGCTCATTTGACATTGAAACCGAAGAAATGTTCACTAGGATATGGCAAGATAGATTTCCTAGGCCATACATTGAACAACGACGATATAAGCCCTAAGGGAGAATCTATTGACAAGATTGTGGAAATGCCACAGCCTAAGACGAAGAAGCAAGTGAGAAGCTTTTTAGGAGCGATAAATTACTATCGAAAGTTTATTCCACATTGTGCAGAATTGATGGCACCGTTGAGTGACTTGACTAAAAAGTTAGCTCCTAACAATATTGAATGGAACCAAGAGTTAGGTGAAAGTTTTAAGCAGTTGAAAGAAGCACTAGCTAAGACACCAATCCTTAGGTTACCAGACTTGGAGAAAGAATTTATAATACAGACAGATGCATCAGGAAAAGGGATAGGTTGTGTTCTTATTCAGCAGTATGAAGGAATAAACCACCCGATTGCATATGCGAGTAGAAAATTGTTGGAAAGAGAGATGCGATATTCAGTTGAGGAAAGAGAATGTTTAGCCATAATGTGGGGAATCAGTAGATTTGATCGATATTTGTGTGGAAGAGAGTTTGTGATCGAGACGGACCACTGTGGACTACAGTATATGAAAGAAGGGAGGATGAAGAATGCAAGAGTCATGAGGTGGAGCCTCGCCCTTCAAAATTATTGTTTTACAATACGTTACATTAAGGGATGTAATAACGTAATGTCCGATTATTTAAGTAGAGGATTGACCTAAGATTTAAGTAAATCAATGGTGATACTATAGGTAGATAAGAAGTAGTTGTGTTAGGTTGTGATGTTGTGTAAAGTAGTATAAGCATAGGCATAAGCAGTTATTGTAATTTGATAATTAGATAAGTTGATAAAGCCTGTGTACAGACTTTTGAAGAAAGGGTATTTGTCGTGGTTATATTAAATGATTATCAAATTAAACACTTGCTATGCATGTATAATTATTAATTATAGGTAGAAGTTAAGCTAGGCAATTTAATTGGCGAGTTTAGGTAATATGTGTGGCAACATATAAAATATTAATACATAAAACCAATGACTGCAGCTAAGCGTAATAACGAGTGGTCAAGATTACCATGACAACAAAGGACGCTAATCCTATTCGTGATTGGTGCAGACTGGAAGCGAATGACGTGACGAGTTAAAAATGACGTCAGCGAAGTGGACGTTAAGTTTTTGACTCTCTACAGGTATATCTGAAAATGGTGGTTGTTTCGCTGCGGTGATCAATCCAAAGTTGTGATTTTCAGAGTAGAGACGAAGGTAATTGAACTGTTCGGACGATCAACCGATAGTTCAAAGTATTGTGCATTAAGTGCAACGCAATTTAAATGAGAAATTTGCGTTAGTGCATAATAATCATCGTGTGAAGTGTGAGACACTTGCGAAGAAGACGAACTCTTAGGCAACAGTCTGAAGAGTCGTGTAATTTTGAATCGGCTAGCGAACAGCTGATCGGCGTGCGAAGTACGAGGGACGTTTGGTCAACTGGAGAAGAGCTGTGAGGTGAATGCGACGATTCATCTTGTGTGCAACTGATTCACGGCAAGATACGAGTAAGGCGATTGGTGTGGTTGCTTCCATGACTGCATTTCAACCGTCTGATCAACATTCTTGACTGCGACAATTGGACGACGGAGAGAGCCGAAGACATTCGAGTTCAAACAACTCGACAGATAAGCGCAAATATAATATTTCCTAAGTAACTCGCCACACTAGGTAAATAGGATTGTTATTTGTTTGTGCATATGAATGATATTGAATAACTTTATATTATATATATTTCATAAGAACTGGGAGTTTGTTGAATTTGGAAGAATTTCTTGAGTAAGTTAAACCCAACCGATTAACCACTAGGATAATAAAGTGCCCTTTTACACGGGATACGACAGTAAGCTCCCCAGCGAGGTTTTGGGTCGAGCCCCAAAAACCAACGCATCTTTTCCTTTTGACATCAGCTAGAGCACGTTTCAGGCTACAGCTGTACTTATGAGTGATAAAGTCATCAAAACTTATGAAAAACACGGTTTGAGACTTCAAAAATGTGCTTTCCCATTTGTTTGGATAAGACAAACGGTCTTAGGCCTATAACACACGGGTTACATAACTAACAACCTGTGTTTAATCTAGCCCCCCCCCAATAACCAGTTATGGGTAGACAGAGGATAGCACTGCATAAATTTATAATAAAATATATGACTTAAATTGATGACATATTGGGGATATAAGCATCTCCGTCCCTCACCACAAACTTTTGGGGTTTAGAATTTCAGAGTGTTGACTCACAGTTAGGCCTACTTACGTCTTCACCTATTACAAATTGTGAGCTTACGGTTACGATTACTATCAAATAAGTCGTACAATATTTTTTTTAAATAAGGTAAAGGCACAGGCATATCACTAACGCTTTTAATTCATCACTAGGCACATTTTCGAGACCCAGACAAACTCAGGTAGACGAGCTAAACACTGAAATCTACTGCTTTATGAACCATGAATTTGACTAAGATTAAAATACAGAAGAATGAAGAAACTTGCTTGATTGTGTAATCTAACAGACTGAAAGAGCGAAAGACCTCTACCCCACCCACAAAAACTCATCGGATTTGGAAAAATTGCGTGTGTCACCTTTTTAGGCTTTTAGGGGGGTGGCTCAAACACCTACAGCATCCCTGGTTACGCCACTGTGCACAAGGCATCTGTCGATGGCGCTCCAAACTCAAGCCAAGTGGGGGACCCGGTAGAGTAATGGATAACACGCTGGTGTAGAGAGCAAAAGAAAACGAATTCGCTCCGCTGCGGATGCTGGTAAAAGTGAGATGTTGGTAAAAGTGAGATGTTGGTGAAAGTGTTGGAATACTGGTTTACCTCGATGGCAAAGAATACACACGTCAGGACGATCAGGAGGAGGGAGTTGTCTTCCAGGAAGTCCTTCAATCCGCTGTAGCATCCCTACAGAGGCATAACACCAAATCAAATCAACGACGGTCATAATCAAGATTGCCGTCACCATATAGTTAACGAATTAAACTCTTTAAAAATTGCCAATTATAATTGTGCATGAGCGGTTGCTTTGTCTTTCATGCACATGGGTAACCATATCGGCGGGACGATGGTCCCTTAAAGGTTTCTCTATTTTAGTTTTGTTGTTGACCAATATAACGTTTTAGCCTATATATTTTATTTGTGTATGCTGTGTGTGTGATGCTGAAAAGCAATAACGATCTTAATCGACATCTTTTGTCGTCATGAACCTCTGATTGTAGTCAACGTCTTCATCAACAATGCTGTTATAGCTAGCTGGTAGTAGGTACGTTCTTCTTTAAATCCCGAATGAAAGTGGCTTGTGTGCGAATGTGCATCGAGCTTGTCACGTAAAAGCACCTAGGAATTTACCTAGCGAACTCACACAAGATCGTCTGTGGACTCCTGGAAAATGCTTCTACACAGAGTCCAAGTAATCTACATTATTTATAAACTATTGCTGAAATTGCAAGGAGAACGTTTCTTCTATAGGACGATCCAACACATTGGAGGGTTAGAGTCCCTAGACGGTTAGTTGCTGCTCAACGACACTGTGTCGCCTTCCAATTTTCTTCAGGCTTGAGGTTGGCACTACCATAGGTAGGCTAGTGGTGGAGTTCACGAACCCGAGCAGAAGTGCCACAGCGCAGCAACTGTGGGATCTTTGTAATTTTTCTTGCAAAACTAATAATCTGTAATAGGCAGGTAGGCCTATAAATAGGGTATAATTATTGCATATTACACAATGTATGAGCTTACCATAATTGTATTATATTTTGACAACTATACATATTACATATTCGTAAACGCAGCTGTAATTATAGCAGTTTTGCGACGATTTATCTAGCTCTTTCAGGATGAACTACATGTACATTGTGAAATGTTGAGTCGGTCACCCGTCCACGTCAAATGTTTTAACAGAATCAAATCTCGGTCTTGCTATATCATAGCGTCGATAAGCGTTGGACACGGAAACCATTTACTGTTTAGCAAATCGCTTTGTCTGCATCCCATCATCGTCGTCATCTTCAACATCATCGTCGTCGTTATTTTCACTTTACCATCGTCATCATTTTCAACATAGACATTGTCATTGTCAACATAAAGTACCTTGGTGTGAAGATATTCACTGCGAGTTATGCCGTCGAACACAAATCCGGCCTCGTACAGGCAAGCGTCTAAAGATACGACCTGATCCAACGTGCGACCTCCATCATACATCACACAGCACGTCCATGGCACCTACAACAACAGCATGCATGGAATTTGCATATCGTTGTGCTCTTCCAGGGAATCACTCAAAAGCAATTGGCATTCAGGTGACTGGTAACTCTCTGACACAAGGAGCAGAATATCATAGGCTACATACACAAGTTCGATTCCCGCTACCATCCCAAATGTCGACTCAGCCTTTCATTCGTCATAATTATGGCGATGGTAAAGCGACCTAAAAGACATATTGATAATTGTGATGTCTGGGCTCCAAACCCGTCGTTTGTGGCTTCCTAGATATTGCGCTAGATGCCGAAATAGGCGAGAGGGGTCAAGAATGCAGTTTATTCTTCAGTTCAGCATATGACTGTGAATTCGCCCTAATTTGCGAAGTAGTGAACCGATTTTGATGCCGTTTGCGTTATCTGATTCAGAATATATGCCTCTAATGTCCCGAAAAATTGCCGGATACCGGTAATAACTTAGTGGATTCAGTAGACTTAGATGTCACGAATATTCAGTAACTTTTTATTTGATTTTCTCACTATAAACTAATGAGAGAATCAAACGAGCACAACTTCAGTTAGGAAAAATATATTTTTATTCTGTTAAAAGCATTTGAGAGCATGGTCATTGTATTTGTAGCATATAATTAAATCAAAAGGCCAAAAATCGACATATGACGGGTTTTGACCCCTGTGTCACAATTGACGCCTAACTTGACCAGGTTTCAAGACAGTTAATTTCAACTCCTGTAATTAACTTGTAAGCTTAATCGTACGGCGGTGGTCGTATTTCAGTTAATAATAAGCAGGAATATGATGTACCGGTCAACATGTAGCCTAATCACGTTATATAGCCTACTGTGTAATTATAACATAACATTTCTATGGTTACCAATGGCAATGATAAAGCCTAATATCCTTAGCAAAGTATAAGCAAAACGGCGTTCAGTAGACCTACATTCTCATAATGATCGTCAAGACAACACGGTGGGAGCCAAAAGAGAGGAAGCCTTATGAGCAGGACCTGAGACCTAATTACCACTGAGAATGTGACAAGATCGTAATTGAAAGTTATATATATATATATATATATATATTCAAGATTTCAAGATCATATATATCATATATATATGTATATATGCGTGTGACAGTCCTGGGCATGACGTTAAACTGCATCCATCCTCCGCCACAGGGAACCAACAACGTCCCTGTGCCGGTCCTAAGCCCGGACAAAGGAGGAAGGTTTGCCAGATGGGTGGCGATACACTGGCAGGAAAAGACCAAGACGATTGAAATCCGCAAAAACCACAACACAAGTGACAGAGCGACCCAGATGCTTCAAGGTGTCATGATGTGAAGCAGACATGCACAGGCCGGTTAGGACAGACCGGTGGAGAGAGTCGAAGGAGAAAGTATACGTGGGCCACATACGGGCATTGACCCACGTTGTCCTTCATGCTTCTCTCCCAATATTCTCTTCAATCAGACAAGGTGGTCTAGGTGCTCCAAGATGTTATTGGTATGGAGCAGACCTGCTGACCGGAACGGTTGAGGCTGGGCCACATACGGGCATTGACCCACGTTGTCCTTCATGCTTCTCTCCCAATATTCTCTTCAATCAGACAAGGTGGTCTAGGTGCTCCAAGATGTTATTGGTATGGAGCAGACCTGCTGACCGGAACGGTTGAGGCTGGGCAGAATGACACGAGACAGACTCAGACAGAGAGTGGCGTCGGACTCTTACGGGCATTGAGCCCAATGATACTGATGGTGATGATGCGTGTGAGCATGCAGGTATAAGTATGTCACGTTCGCCGCTTCTTTTTCGAAGCCACTCATTACTTCCGCCTTATATACCGCGCCATTCGTTCTACCCGTAAACGATGTTAAAAACTTTATTCCGGGGTACTCTTTGCCGGCCATCAATGACATTGTTATGTGGGGGCGCGGTGGTGTAGTGGGTATGTTCGTCGCCTTGCAGCCGGAGGGTTGCAGGTTCGAATCCACCACAAGTCGCCGCGTATATAATATATAGACCATGATCAAGTCCTTCACTCTCAATTGCTCAGCGCCTCGGCATGAGACTTCGATGTAGTGTCCGCGCTGCAGTCGGGAGCGCTTCTGATTAGCGAGCTTCAAGGAGCACCATAACAAGTGCACATACAATCATGTTAACATAAATTTTTTGCTTCCATTAGTTTGCTTCTGTGTGGTGTGTCGCTCATAATTATTTGCTAATTTTTTAAATAAACGAAGATTAGAGTTTGAGCGATGGTGTCCTGTTGGTGAAAGTCGATGAAAGAAGGACAATGTCGAATGAAGACTAAGCTTACAAAATTAAAAACATTTCTTTAGTTGATTTTCTTAAAATTAAAAAAGAAGAAAACTTCGGAAAACGAATAATATTATTTATTGTTTTATTCATGATAATGAACTTGTGTAGGAATAATACACTATATGTGCCCAGTTACAGGAGTACGCCTGTAGACTATTGTATACACATATTTAAGAATTGTGCATACGTCGCTCCATCTATTTCTACAATATAATCTTTATCCTACCTCCTTCCCCGTGTTGACAAAGTATTGACTCTCATCGTAGTCGTTGTAATCTCTACTTCCGCAGCATTTCCACTGTGTTAAAAATAGCACAACGTTTCATCATTCAACGCAACATTCTGGAACATGACGCACCATTCCGCTAGAGGACGGATTTAACAAATAATGTGATGACCTTGTTCGGTAGAACAGCGGAGCTCCACGCCCACAGAATGACGACAAAAGGACGCAAGAATCCTATCAAACTCAACGGCGGAATTTCCTAGCAAAGCCAAAAGGTTGTAACTACATGCAGACTTTTACAAGTCACCCATAGAAGATGATGCCATGAAAAAACGAATTTATTTCTAGGAAATAAGCTTAGGCCTACTCTAAAAGTCTCTCTCCAACAAGTTTTTAGTTTTTCGAAGTAGCATCATGACCAGGCAACGCAAGAACAATTATATTAATAAGCCTGGCGTTTCAGAGTAGGCCTATTACATCTAATGATACAGAATATTAGACCTAATGGCTCTGTGTTAGTTTTATGAACGCAGTTTTGTTTCGCAAAAACTGTTCGTCTTTACATTTTTCTAAAAGTAACGGCAAAAACGGACAGGATCGTGACGATATTTGTACCAGTATTTTTTTTAAAATTCATTTGACTTATGTATGCACTGACAAAATATTATAAAGAATTATGAAGCCGTTACTGAGACAACGCATTTTGAAAACGGTAAACGAACTTTCGTGTCACCTTATAGTAGCAGTACTAGTAATTAATGATAGTGTCTTACATCGATCTGCATGTTGTTCCATTTCACGCTGATGGTGTCGTTGGCGTCTTCGCTTACGTATTTTTGTTGGACTTCATCTTGCATCTGTTCTTGTGTTCCGGCATCAATCTATCATGGAAGACGGAACAATAAGATTGTGATTATTTAACAGGTGAAATTAGAGTGAGGTAAACATAAGCAAAGTAGTGCAGGGTAACGTTAGTAACTCTCAGGTAAGGTTTGCCGAGATGAGGTAAGATCAGATTAGTTGGAATAAGTGATGAATGTAGTTTAGACAAGTTGCGTTTAGTACCTTCATGAGATGCGATGCAAGATTTCAACGCAACTTTTCCGACATTTGATTAAGCAAGTTGATCACAGCTCATGTGTCGGAAATTTCTGTGACGTAGAATCGATGACTTATTGTTGACTAGCTAATGATTGGCTGATTCTATGCCAAGTCGACAGCAAAAGAATTCATACGTCTTCATTTTGATATATTCATATCGTGACTTTTAGACTATTTTGACGTGAGTTAAAGGCCTATAATGGTAAATGGAGTGCGAAACATCTGGTAGCAATTGGTTGTTGATGGTTCGAGTTCAGAGTGTTTGTTTGTATGTCTGTATGTGCACTTGTTATAGCGCCCCTTCAAGCTCTCTCTACTCAGAGGCCCTTCCGAATTGCAGAGCGGACACTGCATCGGAGTTCCACGCCGAAGCGCTGAGCAATTGTGAGTGAAGGACTTGCCCAAGGTCCTTACGCGGTGCCTCGAACCTTTCGGCTCCAAGGCAACGACGCCACCAGTGCACCACCGCGCCCCAAGAGTGTTAATAGGTTCGTGCGAGTAGGCCCTACATGTAGAACACTGTAGATATCTCGCTCGGCGTGAGTTAAGTACTGAAGCTGTGATTTTCAGCTTGCTAAATATTATTAGCCTACATCAGAAAATCAGAGATCATTCAAGGCTAACGTTAAACAACAATTACGAGAAGTTGAAAGTTCGAATCCCTGTTAATTGTGTTAATTGTAGGCCTACTGGCTGAGCAACATAAAGGAATGGACCGGATTGACATAATTTTGGAGAAATGATAAGACTGACGGAGGACAGGAAGTGTTGGGGGAACATTGTAGGCCTACATGATGCTGCCGACCCTCGGATCGAGGATGGCTGAGAACAGAACAGAAGTAGGCCTACGCGTTTATTTACAGATGGTCGACATAAGGCGAGTGGAGAGAAAAGGTTAGGTCGGGTAACGACGGGAAACCTCAAATAAGATAAGGTAAGTCTGGGAGAGATCGAGTTTGATGAGGCAAAGAGCGAGGACGAGGTAAGGTTGGTCAAGTAAGGTAAACTAAGGCAGTGTGACGTAACTATGGGAAGGTGAGAACATTAAAATGGTGCGAGGTGAGGGTGAGTAGGCTATGTGGCAAGACAAGCTATGGTGATGTAAGTTTAGGAGAGGAGAAAAGACTTTTAGATGGATGTCAATTGAGATTCCTAACAACAAGACAACGATTGTTGTGTACTCACCGAATCCCAGAAGACACCGGTCATGATGATCATAATCAGCTCCAGTACTAAGATTAAGCTGACGATCCCGATATACTAAAACCAAACATCGTCGCATCATAATGTGTTCTGTACAGTATGTAACATAATAATAATGTAGGCCTAATGGTAGTATTGACTATTCTAGATGTCGCATGACTCGCATCCCATTAAGGTAATGGTCACATGCAAAAATGGTAATTATATCACCATTATCATTGTTCACATTGTAACATTATTTTATGCAGTGTAGCCTAATGTAGCATTCACATAGTGGCTTCAGATAATCAAAAAGCGAAAACAAAGAGTAGGGTGGCTCGAAAAAATTTCTTCTTCGTGTCAGAATTTATTCGTGAGCAAAAGTTGCCTTTGGTTTGGTATACGTTAACAATACGACTAATTGGGTAAATTATATTTAATTTGAACAACATCTTGAGGACTCCAAACGAGATGAAAATTCGTTTGCATAGAAACACAAAAATTATACTTTTCGCAGACAGTTTTTGAATAGCCTAAGACTTAGGCCTAAGTTATGTTTATTCTTGCTACTGATGCATCACGTGACGCTGGAATAATCTGAATTTATAATAATAATATGTTGCATGTGTCTGAACAAATAAACATTTGAGCACATACATCAGTTATGCATGAAAACTTATTCAATTATTTGTTAATACGGCATTTGCAATAATATAAGCTTATAAGGCGTTGTCACGTACGATGATTTACGATCATCCATGAGATTCGCAATGCATGTAGGCCTATTATACTGTTCAATCACATAGCAAAACTTCAAAGTCTTTGAGGATCCCCAAGATGTTCCACATAATTACCAAATTTTCACCGTGTGCTTCTTGCGCCAATTGGCAACTTTCACCGCTACTGATGAATCATTGAGAAAACAAATTTTGCCCTGTAAGATTACTATTTCGATCCACCCTAATCATAGACGTTGCGGATTTACATGTAGGCTAAGAGAATCAAAGCTTGCGTTGCGCAGAAGTGGATGATTTTCTTTATTATTTTTGATGAGCAGTGGGAACACAAGCAAAGAGTTTCGAGAGCAGTGATAACGCTGTTCCTATAGCGCTTCTAACCACTGTAAACAGTGACATTATCCCATGTGTTTCTGCATACATCAGTGAGTTTATACTCACGCTGGCAATGACTATCTCCGACAGAACACATTAAATAGCATATTATTTCCCATTAGGGTCTACATCACTCCTTCCATTTCATATGCTTCTACTATACATTTTCGCATCATTTCCCCATAATTTCCAACATTTTCCCATGCATTTCCATCTACTTCCAAAACATTTTCCCACGCATTTTCCCAAAACTTCCCAAACATTTTCCCACGCATTTTTCCAAAACTTCCCAAACATTTTCCCACGCATTTCCCCAACACTTCCCAAACATTTTCCCATGCATTTCTTCAACACTTCCCAAACATTTTCCCATGCATTTCCTTCAAATTCATCAAACATTTCCCATGCATTTCCCCCAACTTCCTCAAACATTTCCCATGCATTTCCCCCAACTTCCCCAAACGATTTTCCATGCATTTCCCTCTACATGTACTTACAAAACATTTTTCACGCATTTTACTTTCCCATACTTCCCAAACATTTTCTCATGCATTTCCCCCAAACTTCCCCAAACGATTTTCCATGCATTTCTTTCTACTTCCAAAACATAGGTAAATTCCCCCCCCCCCCTCAATGGGTCAGATTCTTGCCCACCAAAGATACATTCCTGATACATTTTCACTCTGCCACAGGCCAATGGTTCAAGTTCTCTTCTACTAAATCGTACATTGTTCTGCAACAAAGGCAGTATTTATGCATGCATACATGAAGACTCCTGCGCATATTGGCTTCCTTACAAGGCGCTATTATGCTATGCAACGCCTTCGGGTACATTTCACAGTCTCTGCGGACTGATTTTCTATTTTATGACCTGATAAGCACCATTGGAAATCATTCAGCAATTATAGATAAGCTTACTATCGCTACAAAAGTTACTGAATACATTCGCAAAGGCACTTCTCTCTGTCTGTCTCTGTCTGCCTGTCTGTCTCTGTTCGTCGTCTCTGTCTCTGTCCTCTGTAATATTTCTGTATGTATGTATGTATGTATGTATGTATGTATGTATGTATGTATGTATGTATGTATGTATGTATGTATGTATACATGTATGTATGTATGTATGTATGTATGTATGTATGTATGTATGTATGTATGTATGTATGTACGTCTGTACGTCTGTACGTCTGTACGTCTGTACGTCTGTACGTATGTATGTATGTATGTTATTTATTTATTTATTTATTTACTGAGAATTTGATATAGCGCTCCTTCAAGGTTACTACTCAGGAGCGCTCCCAATCCAACCCCGGTCGAATAAGACAGTCTTGAGAAGAGAAAGAAATGAAGTAGAAGTAGAAAGGCTAATAGGTATTTGACGAAGGATAACAGGGAGCTTATTCCAGGTCGCAGGGCCAGCCACGGAGAAAGCACGGCGCTGCCTGATTGCAGTCCGTGAGCGTGGAACAATAAGTTCCGCTTGTGCAGCTGAGCGGAGAGAGCAGCGGCGTTGAACAAGCGTGGTCGAGCAACAGAGCTCCTGCAAGTATAAAGGAGCCAAACCCTCAAAGCAGCGCCGGACCAAGACGGAAATTCTGTATGTAATGCGCTGTGGGTAAGGGAGCCAGTGGAGTACACCCCTCATGTACTCGGAGACTCGGCCAAACTTGGGAATGCGGCCTATGAGGCGGGCAGCAGTGCGCAAGACCCTATTTAGGGGCCCCACCCGACAGGCTGGAAGTCCAACGTATATGGAACTGCAGTAGTCCAAGCGTAAAACTACAAACGCATGAACAAGTGTTGCAGCTGCGCTAGAAGTCAAAGAGCGGGAAATGACCTTGAGCTGCCGAAGCTGGTAGTAACAGCTGCGACACAGAAGGTTAATGTGCCGCGTAAATGTGAGCTCCTGGTCAAGGATGACTCCCAAATTCCGGACTGAAGTGGAAAAAGTGAAATGTGGATATTTCAAGGATAGGGAAGCTAAATCAATTTTAGACAGCTGCTGGGGCGTTCCAAGCCAGATAAGCTGAGTCTTATTAGGGTTAAGGCGCAGGTGGTTTGAGGACATCCAGGACTGCAGGGTTATTATAGTCTGGCTTATTGTTCCAACCGCTGCGTCAGCATGAACCGCCAGACAGGGGACATAGGCTTGCAGGTCGTCAGCATAAGATTGGCTATGGACATCCATAGCTGTCAGCAGGGAGCCCAGATCGGCAGTGTATATTATGTAAAGGAGGGGTCCAAGAACGGAGCCTTGAGGCAAACCGATTGGAGCAGGGACCCATGAGGACTTAGTGGATCCATAAGCTACCATGAAGGAGCGGTCCTGCAAAAACGAAGCAACCCAATCAAGTGCATTACCAGAGAGGCCGAAAGAAATCGATAAACGCTGCAAAAGGATGTCGTGATCTACAGTGTCAAATGCAGAGCTTACATCAAACAGTGAGAGGAGAGTAATCTGGGACCTATCGATAGCACCGTAGATGTCAGATAGAAGGCGGACAAGTAGAGTTTCTGTGGAATGGCCCTTGCGAAAGCCTGATTGGAAAATTGGGAGAAGGCTATTTTTGTCCAGATAGTTCATAAGCTGTGTAGCAACAATCTTCTCAATTATTTTTGACATAAATGAAACATATGTATGTATGTATGTATGTATGTACGTATGTATGTATGTATGTATGTATGTATATATGTATGTATGTAACTATGTATGTATGTATGTATGTATGTATGTATGTATGTATGTATGTATGTATGTATGTATGTATGTATGTATGTATGTATGTATGTATGTATGTATGTATGTATGTATGTATGTATGTATGTATGTATGTATGTATGTATGTATGTACGTATTTATGCATGCATGTATGTATGTGTGTATGTAATACTATGTATGTCCGTCTGTCTGTCTGTGTGTGTGTCTGTCTGACTCTCTCTTTCTATTTGTGTATCTCTCTATATATGTAGCCTACTTACTGACTTATGCTCAGCTTGTAAAAGATCAAGGTGCGAACTATTATGATCGTCATAACAATAATTGAAACCCGTTGATTTTGACCCTATTATCGCTCTTCACATTTCTTATTCTATTTCTATCTAACGTCTCAATATTAAACCAACGTCACCAAAATCTTCAGTCATAATTTATGTTGAACGATAACAGTTGGATAACAGAATGTTTTAGACCTTGAACCCCGCACCAATCGTCATTGACTGATAATTAATGATAAGCCGCAAACAATAATTGCAAGAATCATAATTATAGTGGTATTGTATAATCGTATTATTTATATTTAAACATTAATTTATAAAGCGCAACCAGTAGGATTAATCGTTCACAGGCGCTCCCAGTGCGCAAGGTCCCGCGAGGAGGAGCAGGTTTGAGAAGAGACAAAGCAGATTAGAGTCTCCCAAACAGAAGTGTAGAGCGAACAGAAGGAGAAAGATCATTCCAAAGAGAAGGACCAATTGAGGCAAATGATTGTGACTGAGCCATAGCAGTACTGTTCTAGACCAATGAGCCAAAAGGTCAAATCTATTTGATAGTGGTCTGTGCATGGAAGGAAGCTGAGTGATGACGAAGTATAAAGTTAGTCAGATATTTTGTGGCAAGACCCCGTTGAGCCTTTATGATCAGAGTGAGGATCTTAAATTATAAATTATGCGAGCACGGAGAGGAAGCCAATGAAGTTCATCAAACATAATGGTAGAGATGTGAGAGTAGGGCTACATGTGAAAGCGGGCAATCAGTCTATAGCAGCTGAGTTGAGAACCGAGTGAATCAGTGACAGGCGAGCTTTATGAAGAAAAATAGGAAGAGCATTGCATTATTTAGTCAATTCGTGAACATACATTAATAAAAAGCAACGTCGGTCAACATAATTATGTTCCGGGTATTCGTGTTCCTCTTACCACAAACAGCGCCCCTTTGAACTTCTTTGGACTCGATGCTCCCAGCATTCCAATGACGGAAACGATCAGAACGAGGCATCCGATGGTGATCATGAAATAGACAGACGCCCAGTAGAGATCCTCATCCAGTCCGGCCATGTCAAAAGCCTCCTCAGCATCTTCTGTGTCAACGGCCATCCAGATTCCAACGCCCAACATAGTTCCGCCGATCAGCTATTCCAACACAAGCGCACACAATTACGTCTTCATTCATCATTTATCATTCATCATTCATTCATTCATTCATTCATTCATTCATTCATGCATTCATGCATTCATGCATTCATTCATTCATGAAATGGACTTGCATAGCTTCAAAAGGTCTACTCAGAGGCGCTCCAAATTCCAGCGCTGCCAAGGAGGGTAGCCTACTTGAGAAAGAATTCTATGTAGTGGAGGTACGAGCAAAAGAAACTGAGAGCAGAATCAGTCGAAAGAAAAAAGCCGAAGTGTCGAGCATTAAGAGTAGAATCACAGAGTAGTGGCATACAGTTATAATGACATGGTGTGATATTACGCTGATGTCTTGTTGCATAAGTAAGTAAGTAAGTTAGTTAGTTGGTTAGTAGTTAGATATTTAGTTAGCAAGTAAGTAATAAGAACCGTGAAGCAAATGCCGATGGCAATGAATTTCATCGACTTCAGGAAGGTCTTCGACAGCGTTCACAGAGAACGACTGTGGAAAAGAGCTACGGAATCCCGACGAAAGTCTGGAAGAGGACATTGCCCCCAGCACATTACCCCTGCCATTATTCCCGACCATTCCCCCCCCCAGAATAATACCGCCTGCCGTCCCCCCCCACCCGGTTGTATTTATGTGGCTGGATTTACATCCATAGGGCCTACATACATAGGCCTACATGCGCACATACGCTCAAACATGCGGCATGATTGGCAATAATAGATACTACCAGGTAATTTCTTCATTACTTTATTGTAAGGTGCATTGTTGATGCCAATAAGCATATAATTAACTCTAAGTAATTAACAGTAATCGTTTAATTAATTAATTAATTAATTAATTAATTACTATTTTAATTAGTAGGCTAATTAATGAACAATAAGATACAATCGAGCACGTAGGCCTATATTAAATGCCAGAGGTAATGGCAGGAGAAAATATTCTTCGGGGATGGGATGCAGCAGGGGTAATGGCACGGGGTAGGCCTAATGCGAAGATGAAAAGGGAAAACGAGTCTTAGTTTAGTATGTGAGGCGCCCTTGTAACGGCATGGCTGTGTCACGGCGCCATAGAAATCGTCATTGTTATTATTAGGCATTCACTAAAATCAAACATTAACAAACAAATTGCAAAATTGGTAAGCTTACTTACGCAAAACACGAAATTAATTCCGTAAAATATTAAACTCAGTGCAGCCATTTTCTGTCGGTTGTGAAGTTTCACCACGAAATTCGAGAGAAAACGAACACTTTCTAAGAGTTTATAGTTGACGAAAACTTAAAGTGTCTATATCTAGGTATGAAGCAGCTCAGGTTTCGGCTCAGTAATAGTTCGAGTTCAACCAAAAATTGTTAAACTTTTGCTCAGCAATAGTTAGGTCAATATCAGCTCATAAATTGTTCAGCTTCGTCTAAAAGTAGGCCTAATGTTGACGTCAACCCTGGAATAGTTCAGTCTTAACTCAGAAAACAGTTCAATGTCAACTAGTAAACAGACTGTGAAAGCACACGCACGCCTCTAATCAGCCGTTGAAGCCGTATCTGCATTTATAAGCGGCCAGGTACAATCGAGTTTCAAAGGTCACTTTTGTCATGGCTATTAGGCAGGTCCATATTGAAGGAGAAGATTGGGCGTCTCTTGCTAAGATGTTGGACGATATCGCGAGATTAGAACTGCATAGAATCACCATTCATCTCCGACTCAAGATAGGCAAAGGTCAACGGATAATAATGTTATCGTCGGCTAATCAGTCGTCAGACTCTTCTTATCGGAGATATCCGCTTGTGGTTCGGGATTGACGCATGAGATGTGTTCACCGCACAATTATGTGATTTTGGATTGTTTCTTTTTTCTGTTGAATGTCGTCACTATGAAAACGTTGAATGTGATGATCACGATTCACGACAATGGTTATTGTGTTGTTGTCGTGTTGATGATGACGATGACAATGACGATGACGATGAGTCATGATCACAATGAGAAGTGATTAAGGTGATTAACCGATGAACAATTATTGTGATGATTAGTGTTGCCATGATTATGATACTGTAACCAGCCGTAACCAAACATTTTATTGCTTTCGGCTTCACAGAAGCATAACATATACAAATAGCCTACATATAATTATATTGCTCAACAAAAAACAAAGGGAGAGGGACTTGCTTTCATTTTTTATATTGTTTGAGAGAAGAACCATTGGCGCAACAATAAACTTTATTCATTCGGAAATTTATTTGTCAACTGCTCACGGAATCAAGAACTACTCGGAAGCGCATTTTGCTAAGATGTTTTGTTACCAGACAAGATACACGGTGGAAACAGAAAGCATGGTACTACAATGTCATGTACTTCGGAAATCGTTAATAATTAATCAATAATCAATAATCGTTGATAATGGTTACGCAGAAATCTAAAGTCATAGTTATTTATATCTTGAAGAGTTCTGACATCCGGTAGAGATATTGCTCATCCATTATTATGGGCGTCCACATACGTTCGGTGAAAGTATGCTTCAAATGCCCAAATGACGTCAATTTTACCGCTCCCATCTCAATAAAATTATCTAGATTATATCGTATTGTCCAATCAGAAATCGTATGCTTATCGTTTGAATGAATCGACTATTATTTGCGCAACAGATGAGTCATTGTTTTGCTGACGCTTTTTCAGAAAGGTCTTTATCTTTATCTTTATTTTCGAGTGTAGAGCGAATTATTGACATGAAATAATCAACGGTTTACTTCAGATATAGGCCCTAAGATAACGTAATCACTCGAGTCTAGTAGGCCGAGGCCTACCTATGCAGGTGAAGCAGGCTGTGTAGGCAAAGGCCTATGTAGGCGGTAGATATATCTACCTGAGCATTATAAGGACAGGAGAGCATAAGAAGAATTTCAATTGAAAATCTGACCTTTGCAAATTTTTGATTACAGTTTGTGTTTTTTATATCATGGATGTCGGATTATGTAGGCCTACGCATAACCTAGAAGTGTGTCTTTATGAGTGTATGCCTATTCGTGCGTGTTCCTGCATCTCTCAATGTGCATGTAGGCCTATGTGTTGCAATATATATATATATATATATATATACAATCTTTATACGAACATGTTTGCTCATTTTAGACTATGTGTCGATGTCGAGCCTAAATAATTTTTTCCTCGATGTCAATGGCCTTAGTGACCAAACGTCTTTATTGATATTGCCAACTTTTGTTATCAACCTTTTGCTATTATCAACTATTTTGTTATTACCGACTTTTTAATTATTGATTTCTATTATTATTAGGCCCAACCGACTTTCAGCTATTATCGTCTTTCTTTTATTAGCGACTTGTTTTTTTTGTTATTGTTGCCCACCAATTTTTTAAATTAGGCCTATCGACAATATTATTTTATAATCGCCTATGAGTTCAAAGCCTAACTGTATTACAAGAGTAAATGAATCACGTGACATTATTATACACTCCAGCTGCGAAAGACAGTCGCCATCTTGGTACTCTGAAGCCCCAACGTGGTCTTGCGCAGCCGGTAAGCTTGATTCTAGTCATGACGAAGCAGCAAGAAGGCAATGACCAACCCACCGATCTACAAAGAGACAAAGAAACACACAGATAAGAGACAAGAATCATGTCTTAATTTAATTGTAATTGTAATTATAATTGTAATTAGTAACTTCTATTGCGCCGTTCCATAATGCTCATAATCTACCGATGGCGCTACAAAACTAAACCACGTGCATTTCTTATAGGCCTATTATACTGATCTTTCATCTGTCAGCACTGTTTTTTGTAATCCAATATAAGAATGAAATTCTAGCTTCTGCACCAAATAGCCTACATTCTCTGTTCTTGCCAGCATTCGAATTTGAAGCATTAGCCTATTGCCCTATTTGTAAACGTGATTGGAAACTAAAAATTTCTAAAACGATATTCAAAATAAAGGTACATATTGCATCACTTTAGAGAGTTGTTTGATTTATTTCATTACGTGTAAAGTCGTACAGTTTACAATAGTTTTTAAATTAATTTTGTAAACTCCATTTTTGATTGGAGCTAAAATGATAATTGGAATAAAATTTAAACATGCAATAATTAGAACCAGCATTTGAGCAAAGGTTTATAATCCGAATGCTGATTAGAGCACTCTTATTTTTGAAAACTTAGCTAAGCTTATACAAGTGTACGTATATAATAAATACCATATAATTAGGCTATATATATATATATATATATATATACATTCACACGTATGCATAGTGTGGATAGAACAATATAGTACATCGTCCAGGTCAATTTATATAGCGCTTCACATAAATATTTACTTAATTATGAGATTATGGTGATTGAGATGATATGGTTGCGTATGCCGTTGATATGCGACGTTGCAGATGAAGGTATTGGAATGTTGGTTTACCTCGATTGCAATGAATACACACGTCAGGACGATTATGAGGATGGAATTGTTTTCAAGAAAGTCCGTAAATCCGCTGTAGCATCCCTACAGATACACAAAATCAAATCAAATCAAATCAAATCAAATCAACGACACTCATGATCAAGATTGCCGTCACCATTTAGTCAACTCAGTTTTTCAAGTATTAGGTCTACCAATTGTTTTTGGCATAACACCTGCTTTGCTTTTCATGTATTATGTTAACCCTATCGGTGGAACAAACAGGATCGCCTGAGGACTGCTAGAATGCAACAACTGCACAGAGTCAAGTAAACCATCTTTGCTGATCTTGCATGGAAAACTTTTCCATGAGGACGATCCAGCGCCGCATGGGAAGACAAGACGGTTGGCTGCTTCGCAATGACATCGTGTTGCCCTCCCACTTTTTCCATGCTTGGGACAGGCACTACCATAGATAGGTTAGTGGGAGAGTCAACAGGAACGAGCAGACGTATCACAGCGCGGCACCTGTGACATCTTTGTAAATATTTTGCAATACAATTATTGTTACACATGCAATAGTTATAGGCCTATTAAATACATTGCACATACATTACAACATAATATTCACAAGTGCAATAATTTTATTGTAACAGTAATTTCTGCGGCAATTTATTAATTATCTATACATGCAGGATGAACTACATTGCGAACTGTTTTAAAATGGTCACACCCATCCGTCCACTTCAAACTTGAGTCAACAGATTCACAATCTGTCGGTCTTGCTCTAAAATTATAATGTTAAACACAAAAGTACTTGACATCTTGCGATAAGCACGGAATTCATATCCTATCTTTTCCCACATCATCTTCATCATCATCGTCTTCATCATAATCATCATCATCATCGTCGTTATTTCATTCTTAACTCATCATCGTAATCGCCATCTTCATCATCATAGACATTGCCATCATACAGTAACCTACCTTCGTGTGAAGGTAATCACTGCGTGTTATGCCGTCGAACTCGGCCAAAGCCTCGTACCGACAAGCATCTATAGACACGACATCATCCAACGTGCGACCATCTTCATGCATCACACAGCACGTCCATGGCACCTACAATAACAACATTGTACAATGTACATACATTGCACGTCCATGGCACCTTCAGCAACAACAAGATTGTACAATGTACATGCATTGCACGTCCATGGCACCTGCAGCAACATTGTACCTACATTGCATTACATCACATGGCAACGGCAGCAACAGCAACATTGTACAATGTACATAGGCTACATGGCATGCTGTGCTCTTCCATGTGCTGTGAGAGAATCACTCAAAAGCAATTGGCATTCAGGTGTGAATGGTAACACTCCGACGCGAAGAGGAGAAAGTCAGCATGTCCTTGGAATCAATCAATTCCCGAGCAACCTCCCAAAGGTCGACTCAGCTTTGCACTGCATGCCATGGGCGATGGTAAAGCGATCGGCAGAAGGACATAAAATCATTGAATTGGAGCCCAACTGAATGCAGGACAGTTGAATATGACTCGTGTGATACGGTAAACGTGCAATCGCACGGCTGTGTGTGAGTCTGAGTAAATAATAGGCACGAATACGTCTAGGTCTACATAATTATAATTAGATAACATAACATAACAAAATTTATTGTTGCCAATGATGCATCCTCCAAGAGCAAACGACATTCGGTACATCATCATCATCACAATGATTCATTAAGAACACATTGTTGGAGCAAGAGGCGAGCCAAAAAGACAAGCCCCACTGATCAAAAGCTTTATTATCCTATCACAGGGAAATGTGACAAGATGAAATCGATAGTTATAAATGCATTTTTATGCATTTAGGATATACAGGGTGCGGCGGAAAAAAATAATTCATTTCGAAAATTGCGATTTCTCGAAAACCGCTGAATATTTTGCAACAAATATTTTCATTCTTATTCGTATTATTATCTTATTCTTATTCTTTTTCTTATTTGAAACTTTTGTGTCCGTAGCTTTATATTTGTGATCATGACACCAGGCAGAGGAAAGAACTGCATTTTTTCAATTGAACAAGGCATTCACAAAATATGAAATCATATTTTTTACATAAAGTGGCCTACACTGCAGCAGTGTGCCATAATTAGATTTTCTTCACCGAAGAAAAGATCTTTTACATCAATCCACCCATTAATAATCAAAACAACCGCGTCTGGGCGTACGTAGCCTACTGTATGTCCGTGTCTTCCACCTAATCTTGAACGTACCTCTTGATTAGTGTTCATTTTGTAGTTACTATCATCGTAATCGTTGTAATCTCGGCTGCCGCAGCATTTCGACTGTGTTCAAAATAACACAAAACGTTTCATCAGTTAACGCAACATAAACGTAGCATGATACAATCAATTTTCGGTACACTGCAGGACTGGATTGGCAAAATGTGGTGACATTGTTCAGTAGAGCTGGGTGGAACCAGTCGCACAGAATGACAAAAAGAGGACGCATGAATAAACGTGTTGTATACTCAGCGACAGACTGTTAAAGCAGTCAACAAACATACATGTACGTTGTAAATAAATGCAGGATTTTACACGATGCCCCGAAGAAAACGCATTTATTAATGTACAAGAAGAGACACTGAAAATTCTCAGCAACAAGATATAATTATGGTTTGTCGAAATAGCATTACGCCAGGACAATATAAGGCCGTATGTTTCAGATTGTTAAACCTAATGTTTCCGAATATAGGCCTAGTAGCGGTGGTGGTGGTGGTGGTGATGGTGGCGGTGGTGGTGATGTGGTGGTGGTAGTAGTAGGAGTACAGCAGTAGTAAGTACTAAGTAGTAGCAGTAGTAGCAGACTAGTAGTAGCAGTAGTAGTAGTCGTAGGACTGGTACCGATAGTAGTTGTTATTGTCGTGTTATTACTAGTAATAGGCCTACATGTAAGCTTATATAAGTTATTATTTCCACAATGCGACATTATTGTCCCGTACATGTAGTCAATAAACTTATGTTAGTTTTAATGTTCCAGTTCCATTGAGTGTTCTTCCACTCATGACTTACATCAATCTGCATGTTGTTCCATTTCACGCTGATCGAATCGTTGGCGTATTCGTCGACGTATAAGGTCTGAAGCTCAGTCTTCATCTCGTCTTGTGTTCCGCTATCAATCTATCACAGAAAACGAAAACGGAACAATAACATACGGTGGTTAGGTAACAGATAAGAAGTGTTAGATATGGTACGGTAAACATATACATTATACAATGTATGGTAAGCAAATTTAGGCTACTAACGCTCGGTTTACTATCAAAACCGCGCACACAAAACCGCGCACACAAAACCGCGCACACAAAACCGCGATTCACAAAACCGCGCACCCTCAGAACCGCGCACGATCATAACCGCGCTTGTTTGCACATCTGTTCAAATTCGAAATTGTAACTTTCGATGCATGGGCTTCGAACTTTCCTAACGACGATCCTAACCACTCTTGTTTGAGCATCTGATAAAGCGGTGTCACGACAACTGGTCTACATACAATTGGTCCAGCGCTTGAGAAATGGAAGCTGGATTAAATTATTTTGAGGTGAAATGGAGGCTGGGTTGATGAAAAACGCAAAAGAAATTGAGGCTGGATGAAGGTTCTTTTACAGGTAAAATAGAAACTAGATTTGCGAAAATAACGCATGAGAAATGGAAGCTGGATGGAGGTATTTTTATAGGCCTATATGAAATAGAAGCTGGATTGAAGAAAATAACGCATGAGAAACGGAAGCTGGATGAAGCTATTTTTAGATATGAAATAGAATCTGGATTGACAAAAATAACGCATAAAAAACGAAAACTGGATGAAGGTATTTTTAGATATGAAATAGAAGCTGGATGCATGTTAAAATACTTGAATGCGGTTATGAAAGTGCGCGGTAATGATCGTGCGCGGTTCTGAGGGTGCGCGGTTTTGTGAATCGCGGTTTTGTGTGCGCGGTTTTGTGTGCGCGGTTTTGTGTGCGCGGTTTTGACCGGATACCCTAACGCTCAGACAAGGTTTGCAGAGATGAGGTAAGATCATTTCACTTGTTTAGAAAAGTTAAGGTCATTTTACTAATTGTAAGGTAAGATGTAAACTCAACTTTCTCGATGTTTCTATTAGTGTTTGTTTTGCTCAAATAAATTTCGAAAACTGAAGAGAGTAGCAGCATAGTCACAATAGGCCTATGTGTCAATTTTCAGAGGGGAAGTGTGGGCTGGTAACAATCTTACCAATAATGTGCTGGCGCTCATGATAACATCAGAAAATCGAAAATTGCACGGCTTTCTGATGTTGACGCTACCCTATTATGGAAAGTTGAAGGTTCGACCCCTTGTCAATTGACAATGTTTATAGGTTGTCGCCATAAGGATGGGTGAGAGAAGGGTAGGTCGGGTAAGGTCAGGTAGCTTACTTAAGATAAGGCAAGGAAATGTTTGTTAATGCAAGAAGAGTTCTTTTTACGAAAGGTAGGCTAAAGAGGTGATGGCTAGTTAAGTTAGCAAGTGAAGGAAAGCTAACGTAGGGCAAGGTGAAGACTTTAAGTTATGGCAAGGTGACCTCTCTTTCTCTCCAGAGCTCTCTGCTATAGTCTTCTCAACAAAACGCCCTTAATTGGAGGTCTATCCCATAGAGTTGATTCCTTATAACAGAGTTGAGGTCTTATCCACCTGTTTTTTCTTCTTAAACGAATGCACGCATAATCGAGGTGAGGATGAAAAAGAATGGATGTGACAAGGCTAGCTTAGTTAGTAAAGGCAAGTTATAGAGAGGAGAACAGACTTAGACATGTAGATGGATGTCGATTGAGATTCTGAATAAGAGGATTATTCTGGTGACGAATGTAGTTGTGTACTCACCGAATCCCAGAAGACACCGGTGATTATGAGCAAGATCAACTCCAATATTAAGATCAGGCAGACGATTCCGATAAACTGAAAACAAACAATTATCACATTAATCTTTTGTAATATTTTGAAAAAGTTTCTCCATTTATATAGCGCACCATCAAGCGCTCACTACTCAGAAGCGCTTCCGACTAGGCCTACAGCGTGGACGCTTCATCGGAGTTTTACGCCCGAGGCGCAAGAGCAATTGCGAGTGAAAGTGAAAGACTTGCTCAAGATTCCTACGCTGCGGCTTGAGGTAGCTTCGAACCTGTAACCCTCCGGTTGCAAGACAACGAAATAGCCTACCCACTACGCCATGGCGCCCCACGGTAATAGTATGTAACATAACTTAATTGTGGGCCAAGTAGTAGTATCTTCTTGATAGACTGACTTCTAGATGGCAAGCCTCATCCAGGTACAGGATATGTGAAAAAAGAAGATTAATTGTTATTTGCATTGTTCTCGTTGTAATAGTTTTGAATCCCCTGTAATATTAATTAATGTGTAAGAGTGAATGTAACATTCATAATATTAAGCCTATTATAGTTGATTCAGATATAATTATTGTTTAAAAGCGCAAGCAGGCAGTTGAGGACTTAAGAAAATAAGAGAGAATTGTGTTGGGCTCTTTATTTGATTATCTTAATGTCGTCTCTAGGCATAGGCCTACTGGCAGACTGGGAATGGCGGGTGTCTCTTTGTAATCGGAGTTTTTCCATGTCCAAAAAATTTCTGCGCATAGTAATGGCACTCGATAAATGAATAATAAATAACCCTACCTAGATTGAGCTGATTACATAATGGTAGTCTGCTATGAGAAGCAAGAAAATGGTTTCGTGCACAGTTAAAAATTCTTTAAAAGAAGCCTGCTGCTCCTGCACATATTGCTCTCACCGCGAACAGCGCTCCTTTGAACTTCTTTGAGTTATACGCTCCTAGCATTCCAATGACGGAAACGATAAGAACGAGACATCCGACGGTAATCATGAAGTAGACAGACGTCCAGTAGAGATCCTCATTGAGTCCTTCCTGTGCAAAAGCAACCTCAGCAGCGGAATCCACGGACATCCAGATTCCAACGCCCAACATAGTTCCGCCGACCAGCTATTGTCCAACACACGAACACACACACAACCACTTGTTGGAATGCAATTATGCGCTGTTGCGTAACATGATATGCTATATAATTATGATTAGGCCTATATTATAATTATGAGCTGATGTTTTCTGATAGGCATGAGTAAAAAGTTTGCAAGTTAGCCAATTAGTTAGTAATTTTAGATAATAAAAATAGCCTATTCGTTTAGTGATTCATTCTGACAGACCGCAGAATGATTGCAGTTAGGCCCTATAGGCTACCCTACAGGACAGAAGTGGGAAGGGCTATCTCATTTTCAGCAGAACCCGAGTCAAGCAACACAACAGAAAAGCGCCAATGGCAGCTAACAGAAACTTTTATAAATTAATGCCCTGTGATGGTAAGCATTAGTGCAGTGTTTCCCAAAGTGGTGGTCCGCGGACCGGTGCCGGTCCGCGGAGGTATGATCGCCGGTCCGTGGAGAAGAGTTAAAAATAACAAATAAACTAATTATTAGGCCTATAGTTTTTTTGAATATGTGAAATTACTTAAATTGTTGTCCAAAATTTGTTCAAATTTCTGTCATATTGTTTAAAAAATTGAAATAAATAAACACGCCTTATTATAACTTGCCAGATAGCAAATTCAAACAATTTAAATTTATTCCTAATTTACTACATCGATGACTGCAGTCAGTTCCGTGCTTTTTTTATGTTGATCATCGTTATTACATGTAAGGCCTAAGTTAGCGGTCCGCGAGCTTCACCAAAAATTATTGCCGGTCCGCGGCCTACTGAAGTTTGGGAACCACTGCATTAGTACATACCGCTAGGAGATAGGAATTGCTCTCGTCATTCTAAAAGAATGTAAATCTGATGAAGAAAAAGTGTCTTAGACATTAAAATGAAATTAAATATTAAATAAAAAAAGATGAAACAGGCTATTTATGGTATCCTATCATTTGGTCGAAAGTCGTTTGGTCGAAATCATTTGGTCGAAATCATTTGGTCGACGATGAAAACATCGAACGATCAAAAAGTCGAATGATCGTTTGGTCGACAATCAAAAAGTCGAACGATCAAAAGATCGACAATCAAAAGATCGACAATCAAAAGGTCGAAAATCAAAAGATCGACATTCCAAATGAAGCATGTTTAAGAGAATTCCGACGATTTTGCTACAAGTTTTATCATTTGTATGCTAATTCAATGATAATTCAATGCTAAGGCTAGTTTTATACATCTACTAGCTGTGGAACCCGGCGTTGCCCGGGAAATTTTGGGTTTTCACCTTCCCCTCCACGCCACCCCGCTCTAACCATGCTCACCGCTCTCCCGTCCTCGTTTGACCCCTTCCGCACCCACACACCGTGACACCGCCCCTGTCCGCTCCTACCCTGCTCACCGCTCCAACTTCAGCCCTCGTCCCACCTTTTCCGCATCCATACACCGCTCCTACCCCGCATCACCCCGCATCACCCACGGCCCCAACTCACCCCAACCGCTTCGCCCCCGCACTCTGACCCGGCCACACCCAGACTCCACCCCTGTGCGATAACAGGCATTTTCCGGAACATTTCGGTTAGCCCTTGCACATTTCTGGTAAACCCCTCCCACAACCAAACCCGACTCACCCCTGCGGGGCGGGGTATGTATGCTGACAGGGTGTGATGGCCCTGGTCGCATTCTATCTTTAGTGGCAATGGGTTTTAGGCGCAAATCTCCGAAACCACGCAGACCTCCGAGGGCAGCTAGATTGATGATTTTCATTCATGTATTTCAATATGCATCCAGTTTCTACTTCAGATCTAAAAATACCTTCTATTTCTCGCTCGTTATTTTTGTCATTCCAGCTTCCATTTCAGATATAAAAATGCCCTCATCCTGCTTCCATTACTTAAGCGTTTTTTCATCAATTCAGCTTCTATTTCAGATCCATAGAAAAGCCTTTATCCAGCTTTTATTTCTCATGCGTCATTTTCGTCAATCCAGCTTCTATTTCACATGTAAAACAACTGTCATCCAGATTCCATCTATCTTGCTGTCACAAGTCTTTTCCCTCTTCTTCTCTACGTGTGACCTTCAGTCTCTTCGGAAGCTTCTTCGTATAAGTTCGTGGTAGCGTAGGCCTCTCCCTAGATAACTGTTTCATTAGCTAAATGGCTAGGTTAAAGAATCTACAGTCTTTCACTGTTTTGTTAACCAACAACGACGACGTGTTTAACTCTTCTTATTATACTCCAAAATCCGATATAAAGTAAAACGATCAGCAACAACACAACAATGACTACACTTGCGTTATCATAACAACTACACGACTACTATCTTCATCAGTCTACTCTATCGCAACTCAACAACAACTCTTACAGCCTATCTCAACGGCTCTCAACACGCAACTCTCCTTCTTCACTTCCACTCCCTTCTTGTACAATTAACGTACGCTCGTCTAGACGTCACGTGCTGTCCAGTCAATCACCTGTGCAGACGCCGCGCGGCAATTTGCACCTGGCCTACTTACGTCGCTGTACGACAATCGGCGTGCACTGATTAAATTAGCTGACATTACCTCCTTCCTTTCTTTTGAAGAGAGCTAATTAATCTTAAAAATTAGCGAACGTATAATGCTTAAACTAAATACAAACAATTCGTATACTAAATGCAATCACAAAATACCTTATACTACAATCTCGATAAGCAGTCTGCTACTACATTCAACTTTCCTTTCTTATAGTTCAACAGAATGTCAAAATTTTGCAATGATAAAGACCATCTGACTAACTTAGCAGACTTCGACATTGACTCAGTCAAATAAACTAAAGGATTATGATCAGTGAACACATTAATTTTGGAACCAATAATGATTTCTTTCAATTTGTTTAAAGCCCATATGATTGCATAGGCTTCCTTCTCAATCGTCGCCCATCTCCTCTGGGTATCTGTCAGCTTCTGGCTGATAAATGAAACGGGACGTTCTATCCCCTCATCGTCCACTTGTGACAGCACAGCCCCCACAGCAAAATCACTGCTATCACAGTACAAATTAAATGGTTTGCCAACCTCGAACATGTACAGAATAACATTCGATAAAACAATTTCTTTAAGAGAATCAAAAGATTTCTGGTGGTCCTGAGTCCAAATAATGTTCTCAGGTGTCTGCTTGCTAGTTAAATCTGTCAATGGTTTAGCAATCTCAGCAAAATTACAAATAAATTGTCTGTAGAAACCAAAGAATCCTAACATTTGCTTCACTTGCTTCTTCGTTTCAGGGTTTTTTAAATTAATCAAACTGTCAATCCTATCTGGATTCATCATCTTCTTCCCTGAACCAATGAGGTGACCGATGAATTTCACCTCACTCTTACCAAACACACATTTCTTCAAGTTCAAAGTTACATTATGCAGTCTTATTTGTTTCAAAAACAATTCTAAATGTTTCAAATGAATGTTCCAATCATCAGAATGGACTGCAATGTCATCAACATAGGGTTCAGTAAATGCATCAATCGGTTGCAAAATCATGTTTATGGCTTTTACAAAAGTCCGTCCAGAGTTAATCATTCCAAAAGGGACACGTGTAAATTCGTACAGTCCATTATGGGTAACGAATGCGGTTTTCCATTGGTCGGATTTCTTCACCGGACAAGTCCAGTAAGCACTGCGACAGTCCAAGACGGAAATAAACTTGGATTTCCCGACTTTGCTCAGCACATCGTTGACGATCGGCATGGGGTATCGACAATTTTCAGTATATGAATTCACGTACCTGTAGTCGCACGCGAGTCTCAAGGATCCGTCCTTCTTCTTGACGATGACCAGCGGACTTGCCATTCTGCTCGACGACGGCTGAATGATGTTTGCTTTCAGCATCTCTTGTATTTGTTTGTCCACTTCTGCGCGGTATATCAACGGTATTCGATAAGCCGTGAACTCCTTCTCTCGAAAGTCTGGTCTCAGCACCACTTCGTGTTCTACCAATGTACATAATCCAGGTTTGTCCGAAAATCTGTCTGCATATCGGTTCAGTACATCCAGTAGCTGTTTCTGTTGCTCGCTCGTAAGATGTCCGATCTGTTCATAGTCCAATTGCAGCGATTTCTGTGTCGTCTCTGCATGGTCTTCTTTCAATGGTAGCTCTACCACTGATCCGAATTCGTCGTCCTCTTCCACGATGAGACCACACGATAATGTTCTTGCGATGAACTTCCTCATTTTGTTGGCATGGACGATTCGTCGGCCGTTTTCATTCATGTCCACCAGATACGAATACTTGGATCTTCTTTGTAGCACTGTACATGGACCATGCCATCGTGAGATCAATTTATTGGTTGACGTTGGATACAGGACGATGACGTTTTCTCCTGGTTCGAATTCTTTATCCTTGGCCCTCTTGTTGTATTGACTGGCGTATTGTTTTTGCTTTTCCTCTGCACAATTCTCAGCAAATATCAAAGCTTTCTCCATGTCTGCTCTTAAGTTCTTCAGGTACTTTGCTGGTTGTACTCCAATGTTTGGCGGTAGATTTATTTCTTTGGTCCAGCTTTCCTTTAAGATAGTTAATGGTCCTCTTGGCATTTTTCCATACACCAGCAGATATGGTGCCACTCCTGTCGTTGCGTTAGGAACTTCTCTCAATGCCCATACGGTAAACGGAATGATTTTATGCCACTGTCTTGGATTTTCCACAATGACATGATGTACCATCTTCTTGAACGTCTGGTTCCATCTCTCGACTAATCCGGCTGCCTCTGGATGCCCCGGTGAATCGAATCGTGGACAGCATCCCATCAATTTCAAAAATTCTCTTGTAAGACTGGCTGTAAAATTCGTGCCTCTGTCGCTGGTGATCACAGACGGCACCCCCACGTCAATGAAAAGCTTCATCAAAGCTTCGCACACAGCCTTAGCAGTCAATGACTTCAGCAAGAAGATTGTCGGCCATCTTGTACATGAATCCACTATGCACAAGCAATACTTATGCCCAGCTGCTGACTTCGGTTCTATTGGGCCTACCACGTCCATAGTCATCCGTCGGAATGGAACATCTTCCCTTGGAATTGGTGTAATCGGCACTCGATCCATCACCAAACTTCGTGCCTTCAGCTGACACTTCTCACAGGACTTACAAAATTTCACCACGTCTCGACGCATCTTTGGCCAGACAAAGGACAACTTGATTCTCTCTCGTGTCTTCTCTTCTCCCAAGTGTCCGCCAAATACTGACTCGTGAGCTAATTCCATTACTTGAATTCTTCTCTCTTTCGGTAACACCAACTGATACACAAGCTGATCCAGCATTTGATGCTTCTTATACAGCAATCCATTCACCACGATAAACTCTGATCCTTGGTCTTCAGCGATCCTCCACCACGATTTCAGTGACTCGTCATTTCTCTGCTGCTCCTCGAATTTCTTCGCATCTTCCAGCTGTCTTTCATCGTTCGAATTCTCTGTGAACAAGTCCCTCATACTTGTCTCCAGTTCAGCGTCGCTTCCGGAATCTTCACTATCATTTCGTTCACATGCAGCCATCTCTTCTTCAGTTTCATTGTTCTCAGATGTTGTTCTTTCGTCATCTTGGATGCTGAGTTCATCTTCGCTTTCCGTGTCATCTTCTTGCGAACTTTCGTTTATCGTTTCATCTTCTCCGTCTTCGACTTCTGCTCTCCGACTTTGTGCTCTTGTAGTCACATTCGCTTGTAGCTCTCCTTGCAATATACTGATTGGTGGAACCTCTTTCAGTTCTGCAATTATCTCTGGATGTAGCAGGAACTTTTCTGGATTTTCTTTACACAGTTCTGCTGAAATGCTGGCACACACTAAAGTTAAATATGGCGCGATATTTATTGTCCTGTCCTCTGTAGCTGCTCCTTCGTTACGACCGCTCATCCGCACTTCGATTTTCACCAACTTAGCTGGAATCGGCTCTCCAGCTACACATTGCAAATGAACTCTGCCGATTTCTTCTACTGTCGTTCCTTTCAGTAGTTCCTCGTTGATTACTGGTATCTCGGTCCCCGAGTCAATCAACGCCTCGACTTGCACAGGCTGCCCATCAGTCCCACGTATCTCCACATTTACATGCTGCAACGATATCTTCTTTATGCGTTGACACTCCTCTTTACTTTTTGTTTCTCGACAACTTTCTGCAATGGAAGTAGTCTTTATCGCTTCTTTCAGTATGGTGAACTGCGGCGTACACTTCATCACTGACTTTACTTCTGTTTCTTGGTTGCATTGTTCTTCCCAACCAGGAGGTGCATTTATCACTTGTATCTGGTTTACTCGAAGATTTTCTGCACTTCTGCTAAAGTTCTTCCTCAGATTTGCCGCTCCTGGTGCTTGGCAATGTTTTATTAGGTGTTTATCAGAATTGCAATTGTGGCAACGCTTCTTGATAAAACTTCTTTGCTCCTTGTTCTCCCACTTGTTGTACGGCGTGTAAGATGCATTACTTTCTGTTGGGCGTCCCAGCGGCGGAGTTCGATTGTAGGCTTGTCTGTCCCACGTTGACTGTTGTTTATCTTGCGACCACTGCTTTCCAGAATAATCATCTTTCTTTGCATCATTACTCTTGGCTTGGCTTCCGGTGTCTTTGCTATCCTTGTTCCACTTGGGTTGCTTTGGACTATTGTCCCATGCTTCAAATTTTGGTTTGTCTTGGAACATCACACCAATCCGATTGTTTACATGTATATCTGCGAGATCTGCAACATTACTAGCTTCCAAGCATTCTGTGCCCTCTTTTGCTAAGACAAACTGCAGTGGACCTGGTGGTAAACATTCTTTCAGCTTATCCGCCACTAACAAATCAAACAGCTTCTCGTAGTCTTTGTCCACTCGTCTACTTCGGACATAATAATTCAACAGGTTCTTCAGCCTAGCCGTGAACATCGTATACGTTTCTTCGGCTGTCTTCTTGGCATCTGCAAACCTTGACCTGTACTCACGAGCTGTTAACTTGAATTCCTTCAACAAATGCTCTTTCACTGCATCGTATTTATCTAAATTCTCAAATGACAATCGATTCAATACCGTTCGCGCTCTCGGGGTCATCAATGGCAACAACAATTTCACCCAGTACTGCTTTTCCACAGCGAAGCTATTGAATGCATTCTCCACGGTCTCAAAATATAATGGCACTTCCATCATATCATACGGCATCTTAGGCAATACATGCTTCATGGCATCACCAATCTTCTTGATCTTGGACACCATTGTCTCACTTTCTCTGAGCCTAATCTGTTCTGACACTTCTCGGCTCTTACGATCATCTTCGTCTCTCTTCTTCAGTCGATCTTGATCTTCGATTCTCCGCAGTTCTTCCTGTTCTATCTTCTGTTGTAATAGTTCTAACTGCTTTCTGCGTTCTTCTTTTTCAATGGCCATTTCTTTAAGTTGAGCCTCCTTGATAGCAAGTTTCTTTTGTTCTAACTGCATCTGCTCTTCTCTTTCTCTTTCTGCTTTTTCCAAATTGTCTTTTCCGGCTTGAAATTCTTCCTGACGAATTTCTTCTGCTCTCTCCAGTTCTTGTAAACGCATCTTTTCTTTTTCTTCCTCACGAGCCTTTTTGTCCTCAATCTGCTGCTTTCGTATTTCTTCATCGCTTTTTCTTGCTTTTTCGTACTCTATCATTAACTCCGTCCGTCTCCGTTCTGATTCATCACGATCGAGTCTCATTTGTTCTAGTTGTATCTGGAACTGCTGCCTCTGCATGTCTATCTCTTGTTGTCGCAATTCTTTCTCTTCTTGCTTACGTTCTTTCTTTTCTTGGCGCCGTCGCTCCTCTTTCTCCTTCTCTTCTTGGCACCGTCGCTCTTCTTTCTCCTTCTCTTCTTGGCGACGTTCTTTCTCTTCTTGGCACCGTCGCTCTTCTTTCTCCTTCTCTTCTTGGCGACGTTCTTTCTCTTCCTGTCTACTCATCATCATGAGTTGTAGCAACGCCTCTATAGACATAGGTGGCTGTGGCTTCTCAACTGGCTTTTCTTTAGCGCCTCCAACAGCACCTTCTTCTTCAACTTCTTCCTTTGCCCAAATCTCAGCCAAAGTTCTCATCAAATGTTCCCTCGACATCTGTTCAACTTCTTCTGCGTCTACACCTGCTTCAATTAATAATTTTACTAGTCTCTCCGAAGACATCTTTTTAATAGCTGCTTGCTTTTGCTCCGTAAGTTTCTCCATCTTACTTCTTTACTTTACAGATGCTCGATAAAATAGTAGGCTACTCTTCAAATGTTTGCAATTGACTGACTTCAATTCTTTAAGCAAACTTCAATAGACAAGCAAGTTTTTCTACCTTGTAGTCGTTGTGTTGTCGTTTCTCACTGACGTACGGATGCTCGATGTATCGTTGCTTCTCCCGTGTGCTCGGCTCCTCGATAAATTCACAGCGTCCGTTCCTCCACAACGTCTGTTGATTGAATAGAATCCCTCCGTTCGTAACTACGACCGTTCTCCTGCAACTTGGATCGTTATCCTGCAACTTGGATCGTTATCCTGCAACTTGGATCGTTATCCCACCGCTGCCACCAAATGTCACAAGTCTTTTCCCTCTTCTTCTCTACGTGTGACCTTCAGTCTCTTCGGAAGCTTCTTCGTATAAGTTCGTGGTAGCGTAGGCCTCTCCCTAGATAACTGTTTCATTAGCTAAATGGCTAGGTTAAAGAATCTACAGTCTTTCACTGTTTTGTTAACCAACAACGACGACGTGTTTAACTCTTCTTATTATACTCCAAAATCCGATATAAAGTAAAACGATCAGCAACAACACAACAATGACTACACTTGCGTTATCATAACAACTACACGACTACTATCTTCATCAGTCTACTCTATCGCAACTCAACAACAACTCTTACAGCCTATCTCAACGGCTCTCAACACGCAACTCTCCTTCTTCACTTCCACTCCCTTCTTGTACAATTAACGTACGCTCGTCTAGACGTCACGTGCTGTCCAGACAATCACCTGTGCAGACGCCGCGCGGCAATTTGCACCTGGCCTACTTACGTCGCTGTACGACAATCGGCGTGCACTGATTAAATTAGCTGACACTTGCGATTTTTCATCAACCCAGCCTCCATTTCACCTATAAAAAAAACTTGCATAGGCCTACAGCTTCCATTTCTTAAAGCGCTGGATGTCTGTAGACCACTAACTTGTCGTTAGACGAGTAGGCCTAGGACTAACTGTTGTCTGTAGACCAGTTGTCGTAACACCCTCCGATAGGCTACATATAAATTATTGCTACAAATATTTTAGCATGTGTAGGCTGCGTGTAGGCCTAGCCGTTTTAAACAGTTAGCCTATTTGGCCCCGAGTTTTAATCGCCAATGTTGTCCGAATATAGGCCTATGTTTGAGTGTGCGCACTTGTAGTAAAATCGTCGGAATTATCTTAAACATGCTTCATTTTGAATGTCGATCTTTTGATTTTCGACCTTTTGATTGTCGATCTTTTGATTGTCGATCTTTTGATCGTTCGACTTTTTGATTGTCGACCAAACGATCATTCGACTTTTTGATCGTACGATATTTTGAACGTCGACCAAATGATTTCGACCAAATGATTTCGACCAAATGACTTTCGACCAAATGATAGTAAACCGCTATTTATACTTACGCAAAACACGAAATTAATTCCGTAAAATATAAAATTCAGGCCGGCCATTTTTGTATGAGTTTCACCACGGAATTCGAAAGAAAACGAAAACTTTCTAAGACTTTGTAGTTGACGAAAACGTAAAGTGTCCTCTATTTCTCGGTAAGAAGTAGCCTAGCTCGTGTTTCAACTCAGTAGCGCAATAGTTCGACTTTAATTTTTAAAATGGCTAAACTTTAACTCGACAATAGTTAAGATTCCAAACTAAATGCTCAGAAAATTAATATCCCAACGTCAAGTCTGGAATAGTTCGGTCTTAAGTTCTTAACTCAGTAATAGTTCAGTGCCAACTCGAAAACAAATTGAACACCCTCGCCGTGAAAGCACACGTACGTCTCTAGTCAGCGTTTGAAGCCGTCCCTGTATTTATAGGCGGCTGGGAGGAACAATGGTCGGCATTATGGCAAAGGGTGGACCCCACAGAAGAATTATTGGGCGTCACTTCTTAAGATTTTGGACGATATCGCCAGGCTAGGGCTGCATAGAAACATTCGTCTCGGAGTCAAGACTGAAAAAGTAATCGGATTATAATCAGCTAATCACTAATCAGTCAGCATCTTATTGGAGATGTCGGGTGGTTTCTCGGCAAGAGCTCTCTGTCGTTGTCTCGGCATTGATGCATGCGATGTGCACTCTGCATATTATTATAATTAATATGATTGTAGTTTGTATCCTTTTTACGTTGGATGTCGTCATCTCTCATATCTCATCATTCTGTGGGGCCCATTAAATATATTTATCTGTTTAAGCTTGCGTAGGCTAAATATAGGCCTGCTGTTTTTTTTACTTTTAACTTTTATTCACGTCATGCGACAACTTAACTGGAAGCCAGTGGCGGAGCAAAATTATTTCGCCTATTATATAATAATAATAATATTATTATTTAAATTATAACACAATCAATTATTAACAGACCAATCAAGCTTAAAACCAGACTATAAACAGAAAATGTTCAAGCATATTTAGCCTAGACCCTATTTAATATTATTTTAATATTAAATAAATTTTTATTTATATTATTATTATTGTTATTAGCCTATTACTATTACTATTATTATTAGCCTATTATTATAAATTACCATCATCATTGCTAAATGACAGGGGCGGATCCAGGGGGGCTTATCCGGCCATGGCCACCCCCATTTAGAAATGCCCATGTATCGTGGCCCCCCTCCCATTTGGTTTTATCGTCAACTGTTTTGGCGGCGAAAATGGCATATTTTTCCCGAAAAGTCGTCGATGTCTAAAAAAAGGTCATCAACTTTTTTGGCGGCAAAAATGGTATATTTTCCCCGAAAAGTCGTCGATCTCTGAAAAAAGGCCATCAACTTTTTTGGCGGCAAAATGGTATATTTTTTCCGAAAAGTCGTCGATCTCTAAAAAAAGGTTATCAACTTTTTGGGCGGCAAAAATGTTTTCGGAAAAGTCGTAACTTTTTGGCGGGTATGAATTTTTTTTAGACCATGTCCAGGAATTTTTGCCCCCCCCCATCCAAAGTTTATGTAATATGTATCCGCCCTTGCTAAATGATGATTCTGGTGACGCAGAAATATCGAGTCAGGATTGATATCTTGAAGAGTTCTTGCTTCCTACGGAGAAAGTGCGCATCCATAATATTGGCGTCCACATAGGCTACGTTCTATGAAAGTCTGTTCTAAGCGCCTAAAATCAGTGACGTCAATTTTACCTCAATATCTAGATTTCGTATTGGCAAAACAGAAATCGTCCACTTTTATCGATGGACGAGATCGAATATTGTCAACAGGTGAGTCATAGTTGTGCTGACGATTTTTTTAGAAACGTCGAGTTCATTGGCACCTTTATCTTCGGTCAGTGTAGGCTGGATCGAATTATTGACAAGAAAGACAGGAGGGTGTGCTTTAGATTATAGATAACGCAATCACTCGACTACTAGGCCTAGCTATGTAGGTGAGCGCATACGCTTCAAGCTGGCACTCTTCATGTGTTGTAGGGCCTACAAAGCATGCGCTGATCAACTGCCCATCCTACTTATCTTCTATGATCACACCTTGCAATTTGCAACTCTGTTAAAGCTCGCCTTTCTCTTCGATCAGCATCTGCTGAAAAGTATGTTGTTCCCGTGCATCTTTGGTCAGCGCTTTTTCACATTAATTTTTACTGGTCCATTCATCTGGAACTCTCCCTGCTCATGTTTGTAGCTGTCTGTCTGTCTTGTCTGTCTGTCTGTCTGTCTGTCTGAGCGAGACTGTCTTTCGCTCTATACTAAAAACCTAACTTTCTTTTTCTATCTTCGTAGGCTTATTATAGTTCTCAATGGTCTGCCGAACTTCAATGTGCACTTCCGAACTTCTTTAGGAGGGCATTATCAAAGTATAGTTGTTGTATTGCATTGTTGATGAACATTGTGTGTGAATGTAGGATACATGTAGCCTTTGTAAGCTGTAGACAAACGGTGCTTGTGCATAGAAAATCTAATAAAAATCACGACTATGATAATTATAAGCGTAGTTCTGTATTAACGATGGGAACCTATAAAAAAATCTCTGCAGATTTGTGATTAGCCTATAATCTATAATAGGTCCTAGTCTATGTGTTATTTAGGCTAAGCCTATGTCGGATTATGTCCGCGTGGATGATTTTTTTAGAATAGGTCTATTCGTGACATTCATGCGTTTATATATGATTACATCTATTTGCAAGCATAATGTCACATTTGCTTACTTGCATAGGCATACTCACATAAGCATCCCCAAATAAGCCTAATAAATGCATAAATACTCTCACACACAACAATATTGAAATTCTTGGAACTCACAACTTGCATGATCATCTGTAACATAATTATTATGATTGTGTATTTCTTCATCAGAAAATAATTCAGGCATTTTTCTTCATTTTCTGTTTTCTCAATGTTTTTCAAGCTTATAAAAAAAGTGATAACAGACTGTTATTACTTTATGCAATGCAGTTGACAGCTTAAAACATCTTACAAGTACCTTCAATGCCACTGTTGAAGCCATATAAATTGTTTTAATTGCAATAATGCATGTACATGCACTCTCCTTAAAATCTAGTACATTGCTCCATTTAGATGAACAATGTGATTTTCAGTCAACGCAAACTGCCCACAGTAGCTCACATCATTTCACGATCAATTATTATTTGCTCTGCATTATTTTTCCTTCAGCAAACTATTAATTGATTCTATTACAGACTTGATGCATGTGGGCACCCGCACATAGAGGTAAGAGGGGGCACTTGCCCATTATTGGCCAAAAAATTACACCCAAATTTTAACTACTACTTTGGGTGTTTACCAAATTTCTTTGCATAAAGGAAGTAAGGTGAAGCTAAGAAATGTACATTCAGAAACCTTTGTGAAGCATGTCCATATGACTTATCCTAAATTTCCCCATTTGTTTATTTTCAAGCTCTAATTTTAACAAAGACCTTCGTGTTTTGCCACTCCTGCAAAAAACATCTTCGGACGCCCATTTTGAAGCACCAATAGAAACTGTCACTGTTTTCAACGTTTCGTTAAGAAGACTTGAAGACAAGAAACCAGTCAAAGCGGCTGTGATATGAATACAGTCGGACATTTCACAGCTGCTTTAACCTGATTCTTATCTTCGTGATCTGGGTGCAACCAAGTTGACGTTTAATCGTGATGGTCATAGAACACTAAGTGGTAAACATTCAAGGACAGGAATGTGATGACTTGATATGACATTGACTTCAATGAGATCTTCTTTTGCAAATGTTGCGGAACATGATCACAACTTAAAACTGATAATTGATGAACATCATCGTTGTTTACAAAATTATTTTTATTATTATAATCAATTATTTTATTATCAATGTAATTTTTTTAATTACCTGACGAATTTATGATCCCTCAGATGTAAGAAAAATACACAATTTAAACTCTGGAGTGGCTGTCCAAGCCATGATCTGCAAGAACTGAAGTGCTACGGAAGGCAACAGCATTGAAATGCCAAATTATATTACAAAATTTTATATTATCATAAATATCCAAATTATAATTTTATTACTACTATATTTTATATCATTATCAATTATTATTACTGGTATAATTATTATTATTATTAGAATTACTCTGATGATTGTCATCATCAAAAAGATGCTAAATACCAACACATGTTAATATTCATCACATGTTGATAATTTGAAATCAGCATAAAACTGATCATCTATATCAACAAATCTTAAACTTCTGTTAATGGTAGAATTTCAAACCCAAGCCACAGATACTTAAGCACTGTCCCACAGAGCACTCTAGTACTAGTAAAGAGCACAATTTTGTTAAATGCTGGGGTCTTGATGAATTCTGCACAATGGCTGTGACAGCCATTGTGCAGAATTCATCAAGACTTTAACTTTATTCACATACAAAAGGTTTCAATATTTACAAGTTTACAGAAACATCTTTTTTCATTGCGCAGCGTATTCGTTTAATTTTTCAGCGTCAACTGGGTCGACGTTGTGAGAACTGTATCAGTGAGAATCGATGTTCGTTGTTGTACAGCGATGCAATCCTTGTCAAAAGACATTGTAGTAAGATGCCAGAGAATTTGGCCGCATCTCACTACCCATGTCTTTCACACGGTTCATCTTTCACGTGCTCCACACCAAACGATTCCAACTTAATACACTCAAACAAACAAACAAATTTATATAAGCATGCTAACAACTGAATAAGGGAAATTATTGTACAAGTTTCAGAATGAATGAAAGGGGAGGAAGGGTTAAGGTTAGTCATAAGGAGAAAATGAACAACTTAAATAGCGAGACTGAGGGAACCTTGCTGCATTTATCATTAGACACAGCATGGCTGCATTATGGTGGCATATACATTGTAAATTGTCGCTATCATTATTATAATGATCAGGAGAAAGTTTAGATGGTTCAACATGGATTTAAATCAGTTTCAAGGTGGTTTAGATGGTTGCATATATGGTTCTACAGTACATTGGATTATACAGACACATGACCTTGAACATTGTTTGATTGGCTACCAACTTTGCAAACAGGTTCTACAATCTACACTGTCTCCAGGTCAGAAAAACAGCATCAGTGTGGGTCAGAAGCGGTCATAACCAGGTCTTTACATCTCAGTCGCAGTAATGACTGGACAGGCAGATCGCGAGGTCAGAGGTTCAAATCGCACAACGCAGATATTTGGTTTGAGATTTCTGTTCCACCAGCATCCCTTAGCAGATTCAGCTGCAAGAATTGCATACTGTTGGTGGGAAGATGAGCAAGGAAGAGGACTGGCCATCATCTGCCCTCATACACAGCACGACTAAGCAAATGAAGTCGGTATCACTTCATACCTAGAAGACAATAGCAGTCCCTCAGAGTTAGCTTAAGAACTTTGTGTTCTCGTACAATTTAAGATCCTGCTTCTTCTTGTCTTGCACACTGGGAGTGCTTCTGAACGGTTCACCCTACTAGACGCACTTGATACATGCTTAAATACAATACAAATACTTGTCTTCTTCTCTTCACTGAAAAGATGTAGGCCTGCTTATTCTGAAGAAACAGTTTAGTGTTGATGAATTGCATTAACAAACGAATCTGCAACAAGAAATAAAACCACAATAATTTAGTAAATATATTCAAAATGCATAAATAATTTCTAAAAATGTGCAATTCTAATCAGTTATAAAATAACTGCTTTAATTAAACGAAGTCAGCAGCTAAAAAATATAAAACAATAATCCATATCTTCTAATAATAAAGCTTGTGTCTAATAAAATTCTTTTCAATAAAGAACTGCAATTTGACAAATCTCTAACTGCCCTTAATATCATTAGCATTGCAGTAAATATTTGTCATTTTAACTGAGACTGATTCTCTTTACACGTTTTTATCCAGTGCATCTCTAAACTCTTTTCTTATGCAATCCAAAGTTCTTCTAATGATTTTTTAATTAAATAATTTGTCAACATAATGCCAACTAAACAACATTACAAACGCACTGAGTAAAGCATGCTGCATGCAACGAGAACAAAGTACACCCTGCTGTATATCAGTTAGGTTTTTTTAGAAATACGGAATTTAATCATTGCGCAACATAAAACGGTATTGCAAAACGCACTGTTTACCAGTCAATGCTAGAAACTGGGTCATGACGACCAATCATTTCATCAAAAAGCAGTCCACAACGCAACTGTTTACCACAACCAATCACAGCTGAGGAAACTGTGTCAAAAGGACACGTGGTCAAACCACGCTTGGTCACGTGACGTAGTAAATCGAAGAAGGCCGTCATCTGATCGAGACTCAAATCGTCGACGAAATTGCGCGGATTTTACGAACAGAAGACAAATTGTTGTCCTCAGATAATACCACAGTTGTCAACAGTTTTTTCTGGAGAACAACAGAGAGCAAAATGTTTACACGTAGACTACGAAATCTGCGCCGTTTCGTCGACGACCGCTCTGCGTTAATGGAAAGCAGAGAAATTCCTTTGTGGACCCAGTCAAAACAAAATACCCGACGTGCAACCCTAGGATCACAAACAAATCGTCACAGGCCTACCCAACAAGTCCCAGTTCCTTGAAACGTACAATTAAATGTTTTCTATGTGTTAAAATGCGAGTTAAATCCCAATTTTAGAATTTAAAAACAAAGTGATGCAAAACAACGTTACCGCGACAGAAGCAGCTGCGAGTCAATTTGATCCGCGGTTTTGATTGGATGCTGCGTTTGAGACGCGGATTCTGATTGGATGATTTTCTTATTGATGCTGAACGCTGTTTTGTGCTGATTAATGCAACCAAGGTCACGGTGGGCACCAGGATTGCGTGGTTATGACACGTTGGTTTCTATAGTTATTAATAGGCCTACTTATTATCATTTATTATCATTATTAGACTATCATTTATAACGCTCCTAAGCAAACATAGAATCTTGCACGAAAGACCGTAACAGGAAAGTCTGCGCATAACCATCTTGAGCAAATAGGCCTAGCCCTAGCCTAAGTCTTCAAGATTAGTTAGAAGATCGACAATGATAGGACTAGGCCTAGGCCCTGTAGCCTATAACGCTTTGCGAATAAAGTCTAGAACTTTAGGCTGTTCCGTTCAATCGGGTCACGGCTAGGCTAGTGCCTGGTGCAAATGTAGGCTAAGCCTAATAATTCGCGAAGGCATGGTGGAAGCTGTTTTGCTTATGCATTCAAAATTTAATCAGATAATTTTAAAGTGATAGCTTAACTGTATGGGCTAGGCCTATAGGCCTTGGCCTATGCCCTAGGCTACTGGGTACCGTGATCCTTCAGTTATCAGTACTTTTATGCAAGCAATTTATTCTTCGTTCCACCAAATTTAGACACTGAAGTCGATACAATTTATTTTGAACACTTAACCTAGGTTTAGGCCTATAGGCATGGGCGTCCGCAGCGGGGCGCAAGGGGGCGCAAGTGCGCCCCCCTGGATTTTTTGCATAGTTGCCCATAAATGTTTGGTTGTGATTGTTACAACGCAATTTTCAATGTGATTATCGTTTCGTTCCACAAGTTGAACCTATATATCTTTCTTTGGGCGCATAACGTGTAGGTATATAGGCTATAGGATTCTCTCGTGATAATATGGAAATTGAAACTGTCACTCATTAAATTTAGACCTTGTGACAATTATTTAAAAGTTTGCGCCCCCCCTAGAAAAATTCCTGCGGACGCCCATGGGCCTAGGGCCTAACTGTTAGATCTTTCGCTTGACCTGGATAGCATACGCAGGTCAAACTAGCCTAGGCCTACTTGGCTATTGATTTTTGTTTTGAATGCGTGCGCCTATTTATTCGGAATATAGCCTAGAGCCTAGGTCCTACCCGTTAATAGCGCCATATGGATTAATTAGGCCTACCTTTAGCCTAATGGCAAGTGCTACACAAATCATAATAATTATGTAATTCTACGTCTGCCGAGAATTGAGCAGCTAGAAATATCTCGAATGCTGATTGGTCAAATATACAGCCATCGTTCAAGTTTGTTGTTGGGATTCTTGGGAAGTCCACGTTTAGCATAAGCTTATTATAGTTTTCTGAACCCAATTTGGGTTGACCCCCAGTTCTCTTCTACAACATATTAGGTGTACTTACACAAAATATCAAGTTCTCTTCCGGATTTGCGCGATTTTTGAGCTTATCGATCGGACTATTGTTGCATTTCGCTGATTTTTGGCTAAAATATAATAAATAACTAGCCTATGGTTGTGAAAATAAATGTAATTACTAATTAGAGCATAGAGACTAACGGTTTTGAGAAACCCTGAAAGCCTGTTTGTGGTGCCGTTGGCCTACCTGCTTCATGATTAGCCTGGGCTAGGCTACTTAATTTAGTTGAGTTGTTGACTTTATTTGTAAACAACACCTAGGCCTACCGTATTTTGTATTGACGTTCAGATTGACTAATGTATATAAAAACACCTCAGCGTTTAAAACTGGCCCTGTTTCACAATTGATCATTATTTCTAAGGGATCATAAATAATGCTGTGTAATAACCTACTCTATGGCCTTTGAATGAACGAAATCTGGTTTGCAATGCGGCTTTGAATTAGAGTTCGCATCAGCGTGTTGGCATATCGCGGACTAGTCCATCTCTGCGCTCACAAGGACGTGATGCTCTCAGTTCCGTTTGCTCGTTCCTCCATCATGCAAAGCTGTGCCTTTTCAGTGGTTGGCCTGGAATGACTTCCCTCATGAACTGCACCTGTTCCTTGTATACATAAGCACTTGAAAACTGTTCTTTTTGTGCTTGAATTGGGAGCACCTCCTAGTAGTTTTCTTGAAGAGGTGCAATATAAATACTTCAATGAATTTTTCTTCGCACATGGCAAATTAAGCTGCACAAAGATGTGTATCTTGTCGTCAGGTGACTCAGGTCGCCCCACTCCCTTCTGACATCAGTTTTATTAGCGTATAAGTCTGTTCTCTTCCACATGCCCTGTGTATGGTTGCTTCTAAGTTGATACCTTGGGGAGGCATTATTAAGTTCCAATTGATGTTGCACTTGTTTCATCAGATTAACACCTAGAACTGGACTTTGTTTGTTCAAAAGGTTATAATTATTATATTTGAATGATTTGGAATGGCACACGAGGTATATACAACTGAAAGGATGACTCTTGCACACAGTTGCATTGGATGATCTGAATGTTTCACCATTGCCAACATTTGATAAGCTGGGAATTTTTTAGTCTTGTTCTGAATTTATAGTTTCACTTGTTCCAATGAAGGCTTTTCAAGCTGTTTGCTACATCTGACCAATCAAGCTTTTTCATAAATATCTCAAGTCCTTTTCTTTTGCTGTGGCTGGGAGCACTCCTGAGTAGGTTTCTTGAATGGGCACTATACAAGTCTATAGAATGAATGATTGAATGTAGCAGGCACAGCTGGGAAAAATTACAAAGTTGAGTTGGCTAAGAACATTCTGATTAAGTCCACAAAAACATTTTGAATTCTTATTTTAGCCAGTAAAACAAAACCAATTTACACTTTGCAGCTGATGTAGGCACCAGTAAAGAATGTCAAAAAGTGAGAGTTATTGTGAAATCAACATTTTACTTTTAAGATGAAATACTGAGTACAGTTTAAAATGCAACTGAACTGTTGGAAAAAATTGCTGTTTGCATAACAAGCTAAAAGATGTAACAAGTGCAAGTATATGTTGGACGACGACGTTGCATTTATGCTGCCTCGCCTTCTCCCTCGCCCTCCTCCTCCTCGAACTCGCCCTCTTCCTCGGCGGTGGCATCCTGGTACTGCTGGTACTCGGACACGAGGTCGTTCATGTTGGACTCGGCCTCCGTGAACTCCATCTCGTCCATTCCCTCTCCGGTGTACCAATGGAGGAAGGCCTTTCGGCGGAACATGGCCGTGAACTGCTCGGAGACGCGCTTGAACAGCTCCTGGATGGCCGTGGTGTTGCCGATGAACGTCGCCGACATCTTGAGACCGCGTGGTGGGATATCGCAGACGGCTGTCTTGACGTTGTTCGGGATCCACTCGACGAAGTAGCTGCTGTTCTTGTTCTGCACGTTCAGCATCTGTTCGTCGACTTCCTTCATCGACATTCGACCGCGGAACATTGCGGCCACGGTGAGGTAGCGGCCGTGGCGTGGATCGCAGGCGGCCATCATGTTCTTGGCGTCGAACATCTGCTGGACCAGCTCGGGCACGGTGAGGGCGCGGTACTGCTGACTGCCACGAGATGTGAGCGGCGCGAAGCCAGGCATGAAGAAGTGAAGCCGCGGGAAGGGCACCATGTTGACCGCAAGCTTACGCAGATCGGCGTTGAGCTGACCGGGGAAGCGCAGGCAGGTGGTGATTCCAGACATGGTGGCCGACACGAGGTGGTTAAGATCGCCGTAGGTTGGAGTGGTCAGCTTGAGGGTACGAAAGCAGATGTCGTAGAGCGCCTCGTTGTCGATGCAGAACGTTTCGTCGGTGTTCTCGACAAGCTGGTGGACCGACAGGGTGGCATTGTACGGCTCGACGACAGTGTCGGACACCTTGGGTGACGGCACGATGGAAAAGGTGAGCATGATCCGGTCGGGATATTCTTCACGGATCTTGCTGATGAGCAGGGTTCCCATTCCGGATCCAGTCCCACCGCCAAGAGAATGGGTCAGCTGGAAACCTTGCAGGCAGTCACAGCTTTCCGCTTCCTTGCGCACAACGTCGAGGACCGAGTCCACCAGTTCAGCACCTTCAGTGTAGTGGCCTTTCGCCCAGTTGTTTCCAGCACCACTTTGACCTACAAATCAAAATAACTTTCTAATTATGATCTTGAATAATAGCCGCAGAAACCAAAATCAATCAAAATGTGCTTTCAAAGCCTCAGGTTTTTGCATCATCTTAAACAGAAATGTAGTAGAGAAAAGCACCTTCGTAAAATCCTCCTTGTGTTTGATCAAACACAAATAAAGTGTAGTTTCGTAGATAGCACTTTTGGAAGCATTTTAAAAAGAGATCACCTAAACAAGATTTTATTTTCAGTAGGTCAGAAACAGTTCAACAAGAAATCAGTACAAAGTACTGTAGGAGGTTAAAGTTGAACCCATAGGTCACACCAGGTCATTTGACATACCAGCTTTTTTAAATTCTTGACCTGCATAAAATTATGTGGAAGCTACAACATATTTTTACATTAAATTTCTTCGACTCGCTAAATGACTCCAAAGACTGTGACACAATCTCTTGAAATTGTATAGCTGAAGTTTGTACCAATACCAGTTGGTGAAATCTGGAATGATTGGAACAGAACACATAAATTTTACAGCCAAAAAACACAAGTTCGTAAAGTTACAATAAGAAGCAAATTATGTTAATTTTCTCGGTTTTCTCACCAAACACGAAGTTGTCGGGCCTGAAGATTTGTCCGAACGGACCAGATCGTACTGAGTCCATTGTCCCTGGCTCTAGGTCGACAAGAATGGCTCGTGGCACATATTTACCACCTTGCAAAGAACACAACAGCAACTCCAATTATAAATTGAAATGCCACTAATTAAACCATAGTTAATTATTAAATTATATCTTATTGGCTTTCAAGAATTCTGTCCCATGCATTAGATTCACATTTCTGTGGGAACGTGTTCGTTAAAAAAAATGGTGATGAAATTAATAATTATGGCTAATCTTTAGATAGCTATCATGATGATAATCATGGGTAACAGCTAGTCAGAAGTCAAACACTTATTTAGTTATTGAAATTGGTAGTTGGGCTTCATGCAGCACTTGTGAATAAGCTGGAGTCATGCTCTTGGCTTTCTACTGGTGCTTTAGAAGTTTGTTAGGGTGGATTAAACGAGCACAGCCAAAAATAATTGGAGCTGAATTCAAGTCCCTGAAAGAAAGGTAGTGCCTGTAAAAAATGGTAATATTTAAATAGACAATCAATTTTATTAGTTAAGTTAACAGCCACTGCTGTGAAATTTTTAATCCAGCATTTTTAATTTAAAATATTTTAATTTCAGCAGTGTTCTTGAAAGAGACAGTAATGTAATTCAGTTGTAATTTATACCTGTCGCCTCGTTGTAATAAACATTAATTCTTTCCAGTTGGAGATCGGAATCACCATGATATGTACCAGTCGGGTCAATACCATGCTCGTCAGAAATGACTTCCCAGAACTGAAGCACACACAAATACATTGTAATTTATTAAATACATTGGCAATCATTAACTTTTATATAGCGCTGCTTCCGATTTACTAATCAGGATACATTTTAAAGTCATGTTAATTGACGCATTTGCAACGTGGAGTTAACAAAACATGAAAAAATCAATTACAAAATTCAAAATACTTAGATGCACACATAAGAAAGTCTTTCACAAATGCACAGTTTCTATATTTTGTAGATAAAAATGTTCGCAATGGAAAGCACAAATAAAACTATAACAAATTTTTAACCAGTTTTGGCGGAACAAAACGTTCGTTTAATTATTTTATTCCCTATGGCATATGCCGTACTGAATTCCGTATAATATTAAAAATGTAATATCGTTGCAGCAGATATTTAACAAGTTTGTCAATGTTAACGTACAAGTGCAATTAATTATTAGCTATTTTCAAATTTTCTTAGCGACGCCATTTTGTGAAGCCGCGAGGCGGACGAACACGCCATCAATCTACTTTTAATCGTAAAAATAATCGAAATTACAACAAAAATTTTATAGAAATTTGAAGCAGACCTTAGCGCCGATCTGGTTTCCGCATTGTCCGGCCTGAAGGTGAACGATTTCTCTCATTTTCGACGATTGGAAAGGATGAAATTTTCGATTTGGATCAACTAGCCACTTCTTCTTCTAGAGTCTTCTTCAAACGATCCGAATTCAGACGACAGTTATGACGTCATTTCTTTGTTCATCGATGACGTCAACACATGGCGGTTAAATTCGTTGCCACACAGGAACCTAGAGCGAGCAGCAAAATGCTCATAAAATTCCGCTAACAAAATGCAAAATTTTAACAGCTCAAAAATTCTTTCTAATAATATTTTAATAGCTAGGTCTGTCGTTCGGAGAAACGAGCTACATTAATTTATGTACAGGACACATGCAATTGCAGTCGCTCTTTATAGAAAAATGCGTCAGAATTAAAGGTCGTAGAGTTCTAATAATAGCCTAATATTGATATTAAGCAGCAGCTGTGACAATAGGCTATTATAGGCTCCTTGATATCGTGCGTTGCATTTTCGAGCTCTTGCTAAAATATGTAAACGTAACAAATGCATTTTTTCACCCACCCCTCTGTGAAAGATATGTGGGCGCCCATGATTCCTTCTTCGTCTAGCCTATTGATTTTTCCCCATTTCGTTTTTCGTTCGGACTCATCTGCGAGTTTGTCTTGCAGTGCGCTTTTCATTAATAGCGGCCGTCAACTCAATATCATGCATCCGGCATTACTGCTATAGCGCTATAAAAGTTCTTAGAACATTGTTGATTAAGATGGAAATGTGCACTTATATTGGGCGATGAGATGGAGCGCGGAGATCGAGTTCCCTCGAAAACCCTCCAAGGATTGTGGGATGGAACAAACTAGCAGAGGCATTCCTCCACTGGTGTGTTCCATTCCACACTCTCATTGTTTTGACAGGGAACAGTAGAAGACAAAGATGGAGATTTTAGACTAGTCTAAATTTATTCGACAAGAACAGCACGACCCAGCTAGGCTTACCGAGCAAGATGGAAACGAACAGAGCCTTTTGTGTGCAGTTATTCACAAAATGGCGGTTCTGAATGAATTTGCAAAAGCATTTTTGCATTTAAAATCTTCATTGCCATCCGATTGGGAATAATGTTATTTGTCATGGATAATGGGATCAAGGGACAGAAGGGGTTGTTCAGTGTAAATTCTTTTTTTAAACATCGAAAGGAACATTAGGAAGTATACTGAATGAGTTCAGATAAAAGATTTGGTTTATGGCTTTCCACATAATTATAGAAGCCACTGACTGGTACTGCAAGCATACGAGAAATGGCAGAGTTTACGTGGTTATAGTACTGAACTTGGACATAAATATGGCCTACACCTAAACACACCAAACCTCTAATCGCACGATTAATTACAGGGAATTTGCCGCATTCTGTACGGTTAATAATAGGACAACCGCTACTCGCTAAGGGCCATTCGCGTGGAGCGATCTGATTGGCTGTTCGTGTCTGAATACCAGATTTCGCCGCGTCCTATTTTCGCCTTCACCCCCTCTGCTGGAGCGGATACGCTGCCACCCCCCGCCCAGCTGCGTTCTCCAGCAGCCCCTCGAGCTGTGAGCGTGGCGTGCAGCTAGCCACCCTGTGCAGCACCGTCCATCTGGGCCTGCAGTTCTTCAGTCCAGTTCCAAGAACCTTGGTCCAGTTCAGTATTCTTTGGCTCGATCCTTGGCCCAGTTTACTTGGACTCGTTTACGGACAGGGCACGTTGGCCTCCTCTCTTCCTCTCTCTCCTTCGCCTCCATTTTATCCGTCCTCTTTCTTCATCTCCTCCTCCTTTTCCTTCTCCTCCTCCATTTCCTTCTCTTCCTCCTCATTTTCCCCTTCTCTTCCTATCATTTCCTCCTCCTTCCTATCCTCATATCAGTCTTCTCTTCCTTTTTTCTCCTCCTTTCCTCCCTCTGCATTTCTCCTTCTCGTACGTCTATTTATTCTCATCCAAAGCAATTTTGCTGCTCATTTTCTGCCTTCACTCCCTCCAGTCTCCTTTTTTTGTGCTCCAGCTCTTTCTCAGTCCTTTCCTCCTCCTCTCCTCCCCTCCTCCTCCATCATGCTCCACTCCTCCTCCATTCCTTGCTCCTCCACTTTCTCCACATCCTCCTAATCTCCTTCCTTTCCTCCTTCCACTCGTAAGCACCAACAGAATGAAATCATATTCGAATGCTGGTCTTTGGCCCAGAATGTGATGACGTCTCCTAAGCTGCGGTCAGCCTAAAGCCCCGTTCACACGGCCGAATCTCAAAGACGAGACTCGTGCACATAACCAAGTTTTCTCTTAATTAACGACATTGAGCCATTACGAGGATGATTAACGTCGCTTTCCATTTTGTACAGAGCTGAAACACAATCTCCGGAATTACAATACTGAAATTACTACTAATAATAAATAATTACCACAATTTATGTAGCTCAATATTCGAACGTAGTTGTAACTGTAATCAGTAACTTCTATTGCGCTAGTGTACAATAAGATGGCACATCAAAACTAGGCGGTAATTCATAACAGTATTTAAGAAAATAAAGATCCACAATGCGCCACAAACGTTACATTGTGTAAACCAGGTTATTTACAGGCGTAGTCTGTGTGGCGTGGTGGCCCATTGATTAGCGCGGACGGCCTGTAATGTATCTAATGTCACCACATTTTCGCATAATTGTGATGGTGATAGCTTAAGATGTCGCCACATGAAGAGAACATGATCAAGAACTCTTGATCTTGGGGGTGGGGGGTTCCCGGGGTTCCGCGGTGGTCTCCTGACTCTCCTGGGTTTTTTGTTCAGAGGTTAATGTCTTACACTCACCAAAGGTGCTATATTAAGCATGCATACATGCATACATAGGCCTACATACATACATACATACATACATACATGCGTGCGTGCGTGCGTGCGTGCGTACGTACGTACGTACGTACGTACGTACGTACATACATACATACATACATACATACATACATACATACATACATACATACATACATACATACATACATACATACATACATACATACATACATACACTGGAGCACGGACATTTCTGGACAACCCCCCCCCCGGACAAAACCCCCAGTGTAAGGCAGAGCCATGCATACATACGTACGTAAACATACATGCAGGTACACGCACACACACACACACACACACACACACAAACAACAACTCTGAGAAGTAAGTTTACCCTAACATTAGGCGATATACAAATTCTTCTAATGAATGAATGAATGAATGAATGAATGAATGAATGAATGAATGAATGAATGAATGAATGAATGAATGAATGAATGAATGAATGAATGAATGAATGAATGAATGAATGAATGAACGAATGAACGAATGAACGAATGAACGAATGAACGAATGAACGAATGAACGAATGAACGAATGAACGAATGAATGAAGTCGACCTTTGTGACCACAACCCCAGGATTTGCAATGTCGGTCACTGGGTCGATCCGGACCACAGTTCATAGGGAGTTCACTTGGCGCTCCTTCGAGCTTGAGCTGGTCAGAGCCCAGCGCCCATCGCCAGCGTAGCGGCGGCTGCTGGCCGCCCGGACGCCCGCCTGGCCTCTCGTCCGTCCATCCGCCCAGGCCGACGGGCAGGCGGGCGCGCCCGGACCAACGCGGCATGCTGGCCCACGTGCAGAGCCCTAGAAAGCTTCTAATCTCCCCACTGGCTTTGTCAGTCTGTAGTGTTAGTCTCGCCGTTGATGGTCGTCGACTCCAGCACCGCCTCAGATTTCGTTCTGCCTCGATCGACTCTCCATTTCCTTCGTTCGTTCGTTCTCTCGTTCGTTCTCTCGTTCGTCTGCTTCGGTAATTATTATATTCGCGTTCGATTGAGAGTCTTTTCTTTTATAAAAAATTCATTTTGAGCGACTTTTATGGGAAATTATTTGTGGAAAAAATTATTTACGCAAAGTGAAGAGATAAGCTAGTTACGCCTAGGTTGAAATGCGAAAAACTTGGTCTAGAAGGGCAACACGTTTTGCGACACTTTTTAACAATATATTCTTCAAAAGCGCGCTTTTAATGCAAAAAAGTGAAAACACCAGGCTAAACCAAATTTCATAAGTGTTTGTAGCGGACTTAGCCTTAAAAAACTCGCGCTTTCCAGCGGAATTCTAAAGTGGGCGGGGTCCGCCATTTCAGGTTTAAACGGAAAAATCAAAGTACATTTTCTAATATATCAGAATATTTTAAAATCATAACTGAACTGAATCGACTAAAAAGTCAAATTTAACCTCTGCTATTTTATACAACATTGCGAAAAGTGAGTTTTTTGGTCGTTGATTGAAATGTCGAAGAGATAGTCGCCATTTTGGGACGCGCACTTTAGGTTCTAGTGTAGCATAGTCGCCATGCGAAAGGCAAAAATTGACGCGTTTTAGCCATATGAAACACAAAGCGGAAGTGACGTTTAAAGCGGAAGGAAGTGTGCTCTGTCGCCCGGTGAATGCATTCTGGGTAAGATGTCGAAATGATTAGTCATCACCGGGTTTGTATTCATCCGGGTTCCAGAAGAGCCAAGCGACGCATGCGCAGAACGCACTGGATGAAGTTGGAAGGAGAGATGCAGGTCAAAGTTCTTGGGGGTTACTCGGTACTTCAGGCACTATTATAATAGTTGGAAAGTTATACGAGTGAAAACATAGAATTATGCTAAATACCGGATTCGAACTCTCATAATGCGGGCACGGTGGTGTAGACCTAGTGGGTATGTTTGTAGCCTTGAAGTCGGTGAGTTGCAGGTTCGAATCCACCTTGAGCCGCCTCTTAGAGACCTTTGGCAAGTCATTCACTCGCTATTACTTAGCGCTATGGCGTGAAACTCCGATTCATTGTCCGCGCTGTAGTCGGGAGAGCTTCTGAGTAAAATCTTGAAGGGGCGCTATAACAAGTGCACAAACAATAATACACCCAGGTTTAAAACGTCGCATTTAGCCACCGTGCTACCCTCGTAAGCCTGCGCACAACCTATGCTTAAGTCTATTATGCCTATAGACCACCTGTTGAAAATGATGGTATGATTATAGGTTGGGCTAATAGCATATAACAGGTAGGCCTAATTTATTGGATGCAAGCGATTGATGTGTTGGGCCTGCTGCTTTCTGTATCAATAAATCGCATTTAACCCTTATAGGGTCACCGGGGGGTAAAAAAATACCCCCAGCTCGGTTTTTTACGGAAATATTTTTCCCTGAAAATAGTTGAAGAAATCGCTTTTGTGACTTTTCCTAGATATGTTTTATGCACAGAATGCATCCAGTTTTATTATCTATCCATGCACCCAAATCAGCTAAAAAGTACGAAAATGCACCACTTCGTATCTATTTTAGTCAGGAATTCATAAACATAGCATTATGCATGCGTTACACGTGAGTGTCTTGCTGTCACAATGTCTCCTTATCAGTATCTGAACATTGTATAGTATCATTCATTCATTCATTCATCCATTCATTCATTCATTCATTCATTCAAGTATTTAAGTATTTATATAACGCCTCTTCAAGAAAACTACTCAGAGGCGCTCCCTACTCCAGCACGGGCAAATAGAAACATATGTCATGATTAGTATCGTTTTATATTATATAGAAGTCGTTTTGATTTCATAAAATTAGGATGAATAAATGAAATTGTCTACAGCAAATCATGTGAAGTTAACAAGTGTAGCATCAATTTAGACCCTGAGCTCATGTTTCTAATGCACATATGACTTCCCTGATAGCCCTTTTAATATTCTGGCCGCCATTTTGTCCGCCATTTTGATTTTTGTGCAGTGCCACATATGTGAATTTCGTTCCATTGCATTTCTTGACCTCGAAAATGTCGATTTAGACTCTGAAATCATGTTTCCATTGCATACGTAGTTTCACTTCTAACCATTTAAGACTATGGCGGCCATTTTGTCCGCCATTTTGATTTTCCTGCAGTGCTGCATATGTTTCTTTGTTCCAGTGCATTCCGCGAACCTTCTATAAATAACTTCTTTTAGTTTTATACTTGAAAATTGGAGTCTATCATAGGAATCATGCGAATCACAGTGGGGGGTATTTTTTTACCCCCAGGTGACCAAAATCGGTTGGGAAATTTCGTGACCCTATGAGGGTTAATAAAGATTTCTAATTGTGGCTCTTTTTCACGTGTGAAACATTGATTAGGGCCTATATTTTTAGAAGTGCATTAGTTATTTAAAATGAAATTTCTATTGTTGGAGACAATAGCTATTTGTTGCTATGCAAGTTTATTACAGCTAGGAAGACCGTAATTTAGAGTAGGCTACCATAATCATATAGGCCTATTTTCACTTTAAAAATACGAGTAGGACCTACATGTAGGCTACTGTCACTTATTAAGCCTATGTGGATGACGTTATGGTGCGCTTAAAACAAAAAGGTTGTTAGACCTAGGCTACAAGTAAAAGGCGCAACTTCTTCAACTAGAAGACCAGTGACAACGCTAAACTACTTCAAATTCTACACCTGAAAGCTTCCAGATTGACGACTACGCCTAGACTCGATGTAGGCTAAAGGCATACATTACCTAAATACCGAGTTTTAGCATTACATGTATTACAACAATCAGTTAGCCTACTTTTGCTCGTAGGCGTAGGCCTACTGCTACCATATTAAAGGATAGAGTGGTTGGCCTAGTGGTCTGGAATGGTCTTCCTTTAAAGCAGCGCATCCTTGAACTCTACCAGGATACTTCCTTACTAGTCTTAAAACTGTTCTTTTAGGGCGCGCTGGAGTCGGGAGCGCCTCTGAGTAGTTTTTTCTTGAAGGGGCGCTATATAGCCTAGATTTCTGAATAAATGAATAATTTTTTATTTCCATTTTTATTGTTGCTATTTACAATAATATTATTAGTCCTAAGCATAAGCGCAATCACGTCCTAAAAGTTGGGGGGGGGGGCCATAATGAATCACGTCCTAAAAGTTGGGGGGACCAAAATAATAAAGTTAGGGGACCACTCAAAAGTTGGGGGGACGCGTCCCGTGGGTCCCATAGGGTGGTTGCGCCTATGGTCCTAAGCCGAAAACACGCATACACTTTGAGTTTTAAGTTTAATGTAGGCCTAGACCTATAGATGCAGGAATGCTATGTTAAATTCAGGGACAGCGAGGGATAGAGGTAATGCACATTGCAATTAATTTGTGACTTCTGTAGCGCCAGAGTTTAGTGCGCAAGGCGATGACGCACCAAACCCATCCCACATTAAAACAGTCACAATCCAGTGACAATGTATGTAATGTAAATCTTCGAGAATTTCTCAGCGCCCACAAAGCCACGTCAGGGAGACCAGTTTAAGACCGGCGCTATATAAAATGAAGTCCGCAACAGCTAGAGCTGCATTTGATGACATTGGATCGATCCTAAGCTTACTTCCTACAACAACATCAAAGTGCCCGCTGCGTAGCACAGTGGTCCTTGACGAACGACACTGGAGCGAGCTATAATCAGAACACTTAAGTTACACTGCGATGCTGTGCGGACCAAATTCAGATTGTATTGTATCCATCGATTTATATAGCGCATATAGAAGAACGATAAGAAAGGATTTGAGAGGACCAAAAGTAGCCTAGACAAATAATTACATACATGCGTCCGTTCGTTGTGAACCAACCCTTAACAACACGACTAACCTGACGTCATCATGCTGTGTGTGCACGATTCACGAAGAATTCTCAAAGATGACCTGTAAGAATCGAATACAGAAATTGATGAAATAGTTGAGGGTGCAACGGTGTCCTTCTTTCACCTGTCATGGTCAAAGATTTTCACAGAGGCTGTTGACGCTGCCGTGTTTATCGCATGCAAAACAAGCGCCGTGACCTCACTACAAAATTTTCCATTGAGAACTACATTTCTAGGCCTATAGACCTTAGTCATACGGTCATACCTGCACGTGTAGGCCTATTGGAATTCTCATCACAAATAATGCGATAAGCACATTTTCATTTACAAGCTGACAGAAGAAATGTAATCTCAAAGGTTTTATACAAACAAATATAGGTCTACAACTCGTTGAGTAGTCTACGCGGCAAGAGGCGCTCTAACCTCTAGGCCTATAATTTTTAGTTACAAGACCTAGGCTACGATAGGGCTTACTAATTTTCTGGTGCGGCTCGAATCCGTTATCAACAACGCCGCTTAATGTGTCCATTATGCCATGTATACAATTTAACTCTGAACAGTAACAGTATTGGGTTTATTTAAAAAAAAGATAATTGTTTTGTTTTGCACCAGGTGAAAATAATAATTCATCAAGCTCTAAGAAGTGATCCGAAGTGTCCATGTTATTATTGTGTTTAACTTGCATTCATTAGTTCAAACTCTAGAGTCTGAACACAAACATTTTCCTATTGCATCAGACTCTCATTAAAGTTTCTCCCTACATTTTACTTGCAGCCATTAGATTTCTCTTCCCAACTTCTTCAGTCCATCTCCCATTGAAGATACAATCATGTACTGGTACATTTCACAACACATTTTCCTCACTCTTTCACACAATCATTGTATTGCCCCGCATCCCCATCCGCCCATAGAAATACAATGTTTTACATCAAATTCACAATGTGACTTGATAAATATTTCAACAACTGTAAAAAATCAACGATTTAAGTAATATTTAATTATTTATCTGCAGAAAGTGGAAGGCAAAACTACGGAATGTTGGGCAATCTTTAATCACATAACAAACAATTGTTATTTTACATCCAAAGAAAAATTAGCACAAACCAGATCACAGCTGGTACGCTGTAATCAAAACAATTGCTATTTAAACAGCAATTGTCAGCAAAAAACTAGAATTTGAATTGAAAAAAATTGAGTTGTATAAAATTCTCAGAACCATAATTACTGTGCATGACTTTGCAGCATGAAGGCTAATCAGCAGAGGCAAAAGGCAGCAAACATATTTTAAACAAATTGAAACATTTTACACTTAACAATGGCAAAAACCTTGTTAACACAACAAGACACATTCGATGGATTTCCTCAAAATGATTTCAATTGAATTGTTTTGCCTTGTTTTAGCAATTTTTTCCTTTCTTGCAATTGTTTTGGTTTTTAATTGTCATCTTTTCCATTTTTAAATCACAAAGGATTAATTCTTCTTTCAATAAGTTTAAGGTGTTAACATGCAGTAATGCTTACATTAAAGAGCAGTTTGTCTAGCGAGTAACTAGACGTAGCTCTATTGATATGAAGTGTTAGCAAATTCATTTTCATATCCTCACGGAAATGAAGGAGGGCAGTCAGCCACCTCGCTACTAATTTTCCATCGGCCAGTGTGTACCGTAAGAAAACGCCTAGTTGGTCAGTGTACACAAGTGGAGCCAAAATCTTGAAACCTTAGAACTGTCCTAGATTATTTTGTCATTATAACACTCATAGATCTTTATTTCAATGTTAACTCATTGTGGTAGCAGGCGACTCAATAAAAGTATATACTTACTTACTTTTATTGCTACACACACACACTGGCAAGTTATGTTTCAGATACATTGCTTGAATCTTTAATACTAGTCTTAGAATCTTGTTCTGGAGAGCAAAAGACTAAATTAAATACGGTCTCAGAGCCAACAACGGCAAAGTAAAAAGAGTTGTGTACAAGATAGAAAAAGCTATACAGAATAAAGCTACCAGCCAAAAAAGAAGCGTACTAATTGCTCGCAAACGACATTCCTGGCTATAGTAACATTTCAGCAAAGCAAAGTTCCTAAATAATAAATTTTATTTCACAATTCTTCTTAATACTAGTGTTTATTAATTATGAATCAAATTAATTACGATTTTTCAAGTAATTATGAATATTATTGAATAATAATAATAATAAATGGTACGACTTATTACTTTATCAAGTATGAAATTTGATTTTAAATACAAATTACATGAATGAACTGTATTAGTTGTGAATGTTATCTTATACTCAGGGCTGTTCTTAAGGAATTTTTAGAACTGCACAACTTCTTTCCTTTCCCATCGTCCATGGTAAATTACTTCCAATCGGAGGACAATGACCATTTCTTGCTAGTTTTAACTGTTCAGAAGTGTTTCTACAACTGCACAAATCCATTTAGAACTGCACATTTTGTGTACAATTGCACGTGAAAAAAGCCCTGCTTATACTGCAACTATGAGTTGTAATTATTAATTTTAATAACAATGCATTGTAGTAGCACAATGTGCAAAATCAACAAACAACTACAACTGCGCAAGAGCAATGGTCAGAAATTGAAGAGCAACTCCTTCCTCTGAATGCGATCTCAACCTACTAGACTCATTCGCTCAACATTTGATCATCTCAACTATTGCACCAACTCTCTTTTCCTAAAAAAAATGCAATTACAACAAATAAGAACTGTACAACTTCTTGAATGTCTTCCAGTTGCAATAGCACGCATTTCGAAAGTTGTGCTATATAAAATCAAAATAAGATGTTACATGCCTTACAAAATGATGACTAATGTCCAGTAATGACAGATACCAAAGCGGCAACACACTACACTGTCTGATCGATGAATCAGCACAGATAATGTGGCCAACATAACAAGGTTTCACTGAACACACCCATTCCACACCACAATTAATCTAACCAAAGTACTTGCACAATAACGATACGCAAGGCATCTAACCTTAAGTCAAACACCCAATTTAGCAGCATCAGAATTTCTTGAATGCAGGCCATGGTATTTGCAAACGTAATTTTATCTGGGCAACACTAAAAGCAAGCACATCAGGTCGTTTGAATGCAGTTAGTCAAAACACGTCTGCAAAACATTTATTAATCAAACTCCAATGGTGCTCATGTGTATTCAATGCAGAAAGCATTTACTGATGGTGCAACAAAAGGCAAGATTCAATAAGTTGCACTTGTCATCATGAAGATTAGTCAACCAAGAAAAAGAGATTCCTGACTTATTGTCAACAATCGATTTGAAGATAAGTCTTAAACAGAGAATGAAATAAGAAAATCAACTGAGCAGAACAAACAGAAACAGGTCGGCTATTCCAAAATCAAGGTATGGAAAGAAAAAAAATGTTTGAAATTATAACCGTTCTAGTGTTGAGCACGTCGACCGTCTCTAAGCAGAAAACCCACGTCTGAGCAATTTGATTCTCAAACAAAGAAGCAATGAATCGCCATTTGCCATAAGTGGCAGGCACAAATATATTTATATATAATTAGCATCCTTAATTGTTTGTTGAATACACTGCCTGGCTACTTACAGCCATTGTTCACTGAAGCACAAAGATTTAAGAAAACAATCCCAAAACTACCCATCCACACATTATGTACGCAAAACAATTGTATTTCGACTCCACGCCCCTACTGTTGCAATTCGACATTTTGTGGAACACCGTACAATACATACGTACAAATAAGCTTCTCTCATTTTGACGAGACACCCCGAACGCAAATCCCCTAAATCTGGCTACCCACTCCCCTACCTGCGTACATGATACATAGACAGCCTTTAATACAATAATAGTACAATAGTTAAATAATACAGTAAAGTTTCAATAAAGCAGCGATAATAATAATAATAGTTACACCAGTACAGAAGTAATATTTTTGGTATTTTGCAAACTCTCAGAAGTAATCATGTCCATAAGCACACTTCAAACTATCATTCAGATATTGCCAGCTTAGATTGATACAGCACAGCTTCCAAAAAACGACTACTGATTAATTATCAGATGTGTGCAAGAACCGCAGAACAGCGTTAAATCAACACTCACTTTTACATCGTTTTTCTTCTTATACAGAATCAGGCTTACGTGCTATCACCCGATACCCTTGCGTCTACACGTCCATATTGTACTTCCATAAACGTCAAATTCACTTATAGGCAAAAACTGAAGACACAGAAACAATTTTGGACTTTGAAAGGAAAAAAGAATTCTAAAAAATGGGATGTTGCGTGAGGGAAGATCGTCTTTACAAGTTCTGAATGTAACTTTACAACTTCCGATGGTGTCTTTCGTTTATTTCTTTTATTTCGTTCGTTTGTTTCTCTCGTCAGTTTTTCAGATTGAAGACGAGCGTGAGAAACTGCTCGAAACCGATTGTTATCCATCCGTCCTGGTCAGTGTCGAATTGGCGGAACGAGGCAGTTAGCGTCTGCAGACAATGGAGACAAAACATTGTCAATAAAAGATTGTTACTATGGTAATGATAAAAGGAATAGATGTCAAACAAACATAAATGCTCAAATAGACTATGTATTATTAATAGGCCTGGTACTGATTAAAATAATTTCAATAGATTAATCTCCAAATTCAATTGTGATTAATTGATTAATCTCAATTAATATGTCCTATGAAACTCAAAAACTCGTAAACCTTCGATTCCCATTAACCTCTTACACGTTTGACCCGAATATACTCGCCGATCATTGTCCAAGACTTTCCACTACAGTTTGACCCGAATAAACTCGCGTATTTGTTGCTCTACCGTATAGATCTATCATTTATATCGTCTATGGTGTTCTATATTTAGCATTCTATTTTTAGTATTCATTTGAATAGTTGCAAAACAACACGTTTGCGGTCGAAAAACCGTGAATATGTCACATTCTTCTAAGCAACGAAACTTCTGTACGCGCTAAGTCAGGGTCGGTCTAAAACAGTTTTATAAAATAGTTTTAGCTCGAGATTCATTTCATGAATCAGAAATATCACAATTAGATGGTTTCAATGAATTTGTGTTGGGCGCTGTTGGACACACAACTTTTTTTCCAAATAGCAAGTTTTTTCTTTGGGCCCTGGCAGTGCTGTTCTTGAAGGTTTTTCATGCAGAAAAACATTACTTACGATTATTTTCTAGTAAATTTCTTTACCATTATAGCAAGAGACAAGTGTGACTTACAAATAACAACACAAAAATAAATTTTACTTAAATTATTTAGTTAGAACCAGTCAGGTATGTTCAACCCTGACACGGCATGTAGACCCAAAAATAATTGAACGGTGTAGGCTGATTTAAATTTTTTTTAATAAACCGGAAAAGGGTTAACTGATGTTGAGCAAAAAATAAGTGCAATAAGCAAATAAAGAAATTTTATACGTAATTTAAGAGAGAAAATCAAATAAAACGTTGATTAATTACGTGTAGAACAACGCAGCATTGGATGAAATCGTCGAAAGCAACGCAACCTCGACCCTGACGATCGAACTTACGAATCAGAATGTCAACAAACTGATCCGACAACCGGTAACCTAACACAAAAACATTAAAACCATTCGTATCAATGAATTCATAATATCAATAAATTAAACAACTGGCTGAGCTTTCAAAACATCTTGCCATTAGGGTACTTATAACAATCAGTGCTCAGTATGTCCTGTGGCTCGTATGGTGGCAGAGGCGTTGCTACACCAGGGCATGGTATCGCATGTCTTTGCCCTGGTCGTTGCCCTGCCAGAATTTTTGCCCTGCCGAGCATCAATTTGGGGCATAGATAGTTTATCTGCACTTTTTGTTACTAGTATGACTGCCTTAGCTATACCTTAGTTGCAAAGAATGTCTGGCGACGCCACTGTATGGTGGATCATTACAGCTCTAACAAACTCAATTATAACTCGAATGCTGACGGCACCGTAAATGGATCAGAGGACCTTAGAGGACGCAGCTAAGTGCCAGAGGGGGAGGGAGGGCGAACCAGAAGATCGCAAAGATATTTAGGAGCAAACCCAATTGAGACATGAGAACAAAAACAAGAACTTTAAATTGAATATGATCAGCCCTGAGAATATTTAGTTGGAAGAAGGAAGAGCAAGTAAGCTTCACAATGTGCTTAGTAAAGGTCAGAAAACCTAGGTCTTGAACACTAGGGGGGGTCATTGCATAATTACGTAACGCCGAAAATGACCATTTTCGACCCACCCACACTCCCTGTAACGCTTCGTAACGTTTGCCTTGACCCACCCACCCACCCTCCCCAGCGTTACGTAACGATTGACAATTGTTACGAATAATCAGTTAAGATTTAGGTCTGTTGTTCCCTAAAAGTCTGATCCACACCTCAAAGCGGTGAGGGGGTGTAACAGCTAAGTAAGGGATTCAGTGGTGAAGGCCTCGGCCGAAGTACCACCATGGACGCTATACGCGAGGTGGACAAGCCTAGCAGAAACTCCGAACAGCTGGCTAACGTGGACGGCAACTGTCTTGGGCTAGACATTAAATTGCATATGGAGTTTTGGGCAGCAGCAAGATTCATATCGTAAGTCGGCGGAAGAAACATCCAAAGATGTTTAACGGCGATTTTCGACTCAATGGGTCGGCGTTCGTCGAGTCCCACTGCGAGTCCAATCAAAATAGGCCTATGCGTAAAAGTGTTTCTTCGATGTCAGGAATTCATGGGGAATTATAGGTCTACCACGTACGTTGTTCCGTCGGTAAAACTATCACAGATCCAAACAATTCGAACAGTGGTTTCCGGTTGCACAAACGGGAGAACAGAACTGACCTGGCATGTAATAAGTGTCTGCTGCCGTATCTTCTTCAGATAATTATATAGACCTACTTCGGTTAAGTTTTAAATCAATGACAGGAAGTTTAAACTTCGATCACATCATGTCTGAAATGTCATTCGATGGTAATTTAATATTCATTAATAATTTTTTCAAGGCGTTACGTAACGTTCAGCTTCCCCCACCCACCCACCCCCGTAACGTCTCGTAACGTTTTCAATGACCCCACCCACCCACCCTCGAGCGTTACGTAATTATGCAATGACCCCTAGACGAAACGTTGAAGTGATAAGAATCTTGAGACAGTAATGCATCAAGATGGAGACAAAATGAGAAAGACAACATAAGAGAGACAATAGTGCGAAGTAACCAACCAAATGTAGTGAGCGCTGCTTTCAGTTCGTTTCTATCAATTGAACCGGAGTTGTCGCGGTCGAATCCACGAAAGCAGTTCTGCCAATCCGTAACGTACTTCCACAATCCCTGGAATTCCTGGAAGTTGATTCCACCGGATCCATCACGATCAAACATTCCTTTAAAGAAACATCAGAACAGATGAAGATGAACACTAAAAAGTACAGTAAATGAAGTTAAATGACACAATACTACACGAAAAGGTAAAAAATTAAGATGAATAATGTAACATCATACTGTAAAATACAAATGAAGATAAATGATACAACATGTTATGTGATATAAATGAACATAACTGATACAATACCAAACTAGAAACTAGAATTGAAGATAAATTATACCATAATATGCAATAAAGTATAGAAGAAAAGTAGTACACCAGCAAATAAACAACAAATGAAGATAAATGAAGATACAGACAAATATGAACCAATACTGCAAAACACAAAAATACAATACATCACTATAACAATAAAAAACCCACAACGATGCAGGAGCAGCTCTCAGTCAGAGGCTCAAGAACAAGTGAACAGAATTCTTGAGCTAACAATAAGAGGCAACAATGGTTTTTGTTTCATTGTCAGTCGCCTGACAAAGCAAGAAGAACAAGTCTAAGAACACTTAAAACAGTGCTGTCAAACCATCTGACACCTTAGACCATCAAATAACTTATTTTTAAAGCTGAGAGCTGCATCAATAAACTCAAAAGAAGCGATTAAAATTTATAGAAAATTATTAATTGTATTAAATTTACTGTGGAATAATCATAATAAATGAATTGTTGAAACTGGATGTTCTGTTCAAACTGACAAACAAGAAACAAAGTTATGAACTAAAGGCTATGCATGTAAATCTGCGGTGTTGTTTTTCTCATTTTCCCTAAATCTGCAAAAAATTCGATATCATAGGCGGGCCGCTTAAAATCAGCATGCTGCCTGCAGGTTGGAAAGCACTGGCTTACATACTTATTTCACATGTATTCATATAGCTCCATTACAATAATTCACATTTTGTTGTTTACCTATCATCAGTCGAATTGTTTCAGGATTGAACGGTGTCCAGGTTCCTACAGACGAAAGAAATTTGACGTAAATTATCAGACATGTAAAACTGTAAATATAATGTTTACAGCAGACGTGTAATGTAACGGAGAATTATTTACTGTGCAAATTTAACATGAGTATGTAAATGATAAGAATTTTATTTTTAAAGCAACATTCAGGTTCCATGCAAATTACTCCAGAATTCCCTTCAAACTCCACTCTGCATGGGAATTCTTCTTTCTGGATCACTATCTATAAATCGCTCTCTGTCTATCTCTCTCTTCTTAAGACCTACAATTTTCTCTCGGGGGTTCTATATTGATATTGCCACTAAATGGCCATGGCTATGAGTGCAGTACTATAGAAATAACAAAATTTCACATTACATCAGTGGTTAGGACTGTGAATGGAGAGGCTATGTTTGAAATCCCCACATTGCACCCAGATTTCCGCTACACCTATACCCTTAGTCAACTCAGCTGTAACTCTAGGTGGAACGATCAAAGCTACTTGCCGTTGCTAAAATACAACGGGGAAAAAAACAAAGAATGGTAAAATGGCTTAATTTCAGAGTGTTTGCAAAAGATTTAAATTAATTATAGCTTGTACAAAACTCATCCAGATAACACCTCTCAAAGTTAATTTTTCTCAAAATTTGCTTTTTGGTTAGTAAAATATACATTTTTAATCTATAATAATTATCTAACAATAAAAAAATCAATTTTCCTGTCTTCTTGAAAAGGAATATTCCAACTTAATGGCTAGTTTTGAGTAATCGTAAGTGTGGCTAACGAGCGCACTTGTGGCTGCTTGTGATATGTTGGCTTAAAATGGTATGGTCATGCCACATATATTGTTGCAATTTTATCATGGCCTGAAATCTAAGTAATACAGCTAGATTCCAACTCTCAAAAGTATTTTATGATGGTTAAAAATCAAATGTGAAATTGTCTTTTAATACATATTTGTCTTAAATAAATGTAAATGAAAAGCAGAAATGAAATTGTAAACAATGTCTTTGGTTGTTTTTTGGCTGGATGTGACTTACCGTTAGAGAGAGCCTGTGACAATTCATTCATAGTTATCTGTCCACTGCGGTCTTTGTCAACGCTGAATAAAAAATAAACAATTTTTAGATTTAATCTCATGAAAAGGTGAATCGGTAATTTTCTCCGGTCTACTGAGCAGAGTGCGCTTATTGTCCCTTTTGCTCATACACATACAAAGCAGAACCATGCCTTCTTTTGTGGTAGGCTTCTCACTTTGGAATGAGATTCCCTTAATGCTGCGCTTGTTTCCCAGGGTCCACTCCGACTCCTACTAAAAAGCATCTAAAAGTTTGTTGTTTTTAGCCTTGCTGGGCTCTGGAGTGCCTCTGAGTAGTTGCAGTGAAGAAACTCTGCAGCTTCTCTTCATTTCTGAAAAATCTGAAGAACATTGAGTACGATCATAGTTTTGTTGCGCTATATTGGAACTATCTCCACTGAGTCTCTCTTAAAATGGTGCTATGTAAATATGCAACCACTATTACAGGGGTGTCAAACCTTTTTTAGTGGCGGGCCAGTTTGAACATCGTCTAACAAGTGGCGGGCCAGTGTGAATATCTTCTAACAAGTGGCGGGCCAGGGTGTCGATGCTCATGTAGCAGTGACAGCAGTGTAAACGTGTATTTTGTTTCTATCAATCCATTTATAAAACGGAGTCATACTCTAACAAGATAGGCCTGCTATATAGGTTTACATACAATAAACCATGAAGTTTTGCCAGATATTTGGCGCTGACCGTAAAATAAATAAAAATTGAACTTTATCTTCTAATTTTGTAATCTTTAGGGAAGGCTCCGCGGGCCAGAAATAAATCGTCGGCGGGCCAGAAATGGCCCGCGGGCCAGCTCTTTGACACCCCTGCACTATTACCAACGGTGCGGCACTCTTTGTGAAAAAAGGCACTAGAAAAGTGTATTGATAGTTGATACAAATGCACTGAATTGAGAACACATTACGTTTGGGTTTACATGAACAAACTACTGTTTGATGCCTAGTGTGCCATCATAACAGTGCTACATAAATTAGCAGATCGATAACTTTTAAAAGTATCTGACACTATAGTGTTCCGACTCGAATCAATCCACACTTCCGGCTTCCCAGTCTCCTGTCCCTAATGAAACCTACCTCAGCAGCTTCTCTACCTTCTCTCTCTGGTCTCTATGGCAACTGAACTCGGAACATCAATTGGCATCTCTGGGTAAACCCTCTGCCTTGATTCAAGTTCGGTCTAGCTAGAGTACTTAGCATCTGGGCAATAATCGAGCTCACGAGTAGGAAATTTTTAACTACACGAGAAACACGACGCAATGACCCACCAAGATTTACAAATTTAGCAGACATCTAAAAAAACTCACATGTTGTGTGTTGTAGTCAAACCCACTTTTTAAAAACTAGTTCGACGAATCAGCAGATAATAACATAACTTCCTACCAAGTTCCACGAAACTTAGCTACACAACGATATCTCAAATCTACAGTAAACTTTGTTGTCTCAGTCTTCTAAAACAAATTTACACGGTTTGAGTACGTTAATAGCCTAAAGGAGAAACCCACCTTTGGAAGACCTGCCATAGAAAATTAGGATCGTTCGGAACGGCAGGAGGCGCAGCCGGACGATTGTAGTACGCCATATCGTTCAAATAAGAGTTTTAATTTAAGCGTAAAAACTTGAACCAACGTATTAGTGTCAAATGCGAAATTAGAAAGAATTATTAGACTTTTATTACAAATCTGGACCAGACCAGAACTACAACACGACACCCCAACGTCAATGTCTATTTATAGTTCTAGAATTATTCTGACTTTCACATTTTGCAACCATAGACGATAAACAAATTCAGTAAGTAAGTATGATGACCTATGACTAAAGGTCTTTGCTAACCCGAGTGGTTCATCTACACAAAGTTCTGTGGTTTAATTAATTATAATATTTCCTCGATCAGTTCGACTTTGACTCAATGGATCTGCCACCTTCCAATTCTCGACCCAGACATAAGACATCGTGCACCCACCTTAGGCCTACAAGCTATCCATCCTCATCCATCCCTCTGGCAATTAGACTAAGACCTTCTAATCAGCCTTTAAAATTTTTAACAACCCATCTGACTCGATGCAGCGTTCGCTAATTTGCTGCTGCTCTGTGCTTGCATTGGCTTTCGAAGTTTGAAGTTTACGATTATGATTTATTTATTTAAAAATGTGACGTGCAGGTGGCCAGTCTACAGGTGTGATTTATTAATTATAAATTGCTTGAACTTTGCAATGCACAAACCTAATCAGAACTGAGCAAATACATTAGGCCAATAAATATTAGACATGATCCAAAAGGCCATAATTTTATCATGATTTTTCCTCTTCTCATCACCTCCCTCGATCACCCGTTCAACTCTTTAACATCACACACCTTTATAGCCGCCTGTCTGTCTGCCTGTCCTCTGACTTCGCACTTGTGGGCGCTGTAGAAATATCAAGGTTACGATTACGAGAAGGTGAGACATCAATTAAAATTCACAGCAATTCACATTAAAAATATCGATATGTACGTGTTCGTCCTAAATATCTTAGCCTATAAGCTTTTTGGTCTTTAAAATATTAAATAATTGTTTATGCTATTAGGCCTATAGCCTCATGTAGAATGAAAATTATCATTATTATTATTATCTTGCAAAGCTGAAACTTAAAAGTTTGTATCCCTGCATGTAAGCTGTGACATGATTATTGACAAGATTCTTCCAGTTCTAGTGCCACACCTGGATTATTTTTCAGACAGGTGTTTAACTACAAGAATCCTTCCTGTTAGCCTACTTCAGGATTATTATAGTAGGCCTACGCAGGCAATCCATATTCCGTGGCCCGTGCAATATTACTCCACCCGAACGAAATGCTAATAATCTACGTGGAAAAGTCAAGTTTTCAAAAACCGATATTTGTAATTATTTATCTTGAAACTTCCCGCTAGCAATTGTTTTAAGAAGGTTTTGTATAGTAACTTGACGCACTACTTTTCTGCGGATGGATACAAAAAGACATGTAACGTGCGTGACGAAGCGGTTCTCATCAGTTGAATCAGTTCGGCTTCGTACTTTGTTGAGCTGCGCCGAAGTCGGTTCTGCCTTTCTGTGAGTGAAAATATTCTAAGAGAAATACTAATTGCTGTCTTATTTTGTACAAATTAATCGACTAGAGGTGAACGATTCTAATAAGATATTAGCACATCTTAAGGTGTCGTTACCAGAATTTTGTAGAAAATTGGTTTAATTATGGGGCGGTCTCTGTGACATAAGAGGGCGTGTTTATAGAACAAGGAACTGATGGTTGGACGCTTTCGCCACTCGATGTCTGCAAGAGTATCCACTCTAAGATTGAAGTGTTTGCTTTGTAAAACTTCAGAAGAAATTTATATAACGTGTTTTAAGAGCATTTTTAAAACAATGAAGATTATCGGCGTCGTTTGAATTCGTCATTGTAGAGATTGAACGAATGATCTAATAACGAGACCATTTAATACGGCGCTGCGTTTTTGCTAAATATTCGTAGTCGTGTTTCTCTTCAAAATTCAGTTTTCCGAATTTGTAAAATAGATTCATCGCATAATCAGTAGAATCAAGGTTTTGTATGAACGAAATGCGTGTTTTGCCATAAATTATGCCTGAATGTATAAAGTCAATTTAGCCTTATTTAGCGATCCCGTGCTTTGCAGGTGTGTCTTGTAATGTTCTTAATAACGACGACGATGGCTTTAAATTGGAATTGACAATATGTATGTAGGGGCCTATGTCTGAACATTGAGCACTTGTTATAGCGCCCCTTCAGATCCTACACAGAGGTGCTGCAGACTACAGCATGGACACTGCATTGGAGTTTCAAGCCAAAGCGCTGAGCAATTGCGAGTGAAGGACTTGCTCAAGGTCCCTACGCGGCGGCTTGAGGTGGATCAGAATCCGCAACCTTCTGCCTCCCCCCATTAAGCATCGAGTCAGAGACTCGTAGGGGTAGTCGAAATTGGGGTAAAGTGTTTATCCAGGTCCGGTTGCAAGGCCAGAGTTGCGTGGTGGTTATGTGGTAATTGTGGCGATGATAAAAAGGAGGAGGAAGATCGGAGGAGGAAGTTGAGACTAATTATTTTTGATGATTAATGTGTTGATTGTGTACGTTGCTAATTGATGATAATGATGATCCGGATGAAGATAATGACCATACAAGACTGAACTGATAACAATCTCAGTGATGCTTGCTGTCGTTGGTACTGATAAACGTGGGGGGAGGGTTGGGGGTGAGGAGTGGGGGTGGGTGGGGAGTGGTGAGGGGTGGGGTGGAATGAGGGGTGGTTGCAGATGTTCACCTCACCCAGGCGATGTTTACTTGCGCGTGGGATGCCTGGGATGCCGTTTACCTGGAATTCTATCAACTGTAGCACTACATCCGAGTCTTAAATTTGTGTAACTAATTAGAGTATTATGGAGACCACTTACATGTATAGCAGCCCAACCCACAATTGGTAGGTCTACTTTGACCTGAGAGGTCCGGTTCCAGCAGGGCGCATGCTTAATACCCCAACCACCCTTTGGTGAGATTCATCACAAATGAGACAACAGTTTTTTTAATTATACCGGTACTTGTGCATCTGCATTATGTATATTTTTACGTATGTCATGCTATGTATGAAATTGTATGTATCTATGCATGTATGTGTTTATGCATGTATGTATTGATGTATGTATGTAATCGTATGTATGGATGTATACATGTCTAGTAAGGCAAACTATTTAAAGACAAATGAAGTATGCATGTATTTAAGTATGTATCTTTGTGATAGAACCCTCAACCTAAAAATGGCCTCCCTTGATGCTCCCTCCCTGCCTAGAACTCATTCTCAGGCATTCGTCTCTCATCTTAAGACGGTTTTATGTGGGTGTCTAGTGTGTCCTCGTGAAGTTTAAACTTTTACGACGAGTGGCAGCACATGTTCATGATGGGTTGACAAAGATGTAGAGAAACCTAACGCAATGTCGATTCATTGATTGGATTTTTCGATTTGACATTCGAGGATTGAGGCATTGACTCAGGACATCGTAATAGTATTTTAATCGGACGTTTTTATAGCACTACTTTAAAAGACATAAAAGAGAGGCGATGATGCATAACCACGATTGCTTAGAATGTTTTTCATGTATGAAAAGAAAATGAGGCAAGGAAAGATGAAGAAGTAAAGTGGATTTCGGGGCAGATTTTAATGGAAGAAAGAGCTCTGGACTTATTGAAAAATGTTTTGGGTGCTTTGTAAGTGTAATCTGGATATTTGCATAGCACCACTTTGAGAAAACACCAATCAGTGGCGCTCACAGACGATGTTTTTGCAGTCCCTGAGCTGTTGAAATGCAATGGTCATGAAAGAGCTGGATATATACAACGCAGGAAATTATGAGCCTGATTATTTTTCATAGTTCTAGTCCCAGAGGTTTCTGAATGTAAATTTCTCAGTTGTACTTTCTGTATCATTAGTACAATTGGTATGTGGTGCTATTAAGAAATTTGTTGGTTCGTGTAGGAGGGACACTGAATTGTCTACATATATGGGCAGATGACCAAAGGGTAGTATAACAAAAAACAAGGATGCTGTTTTAATGACTTAATTTGCTTTTTGATCACTTAAAATTTTTATTGCTTCTATGTCTTATAGCTATGTATTATTGTATTGTATTGAACTGATCCCCCTTGCCCCATCTGCAGCTCCCATGAATGTATTTCAATTAATCTTGATTATTAATTTGGAGATTAATCAACTTAAAATATTCTTTTCGTTACCAGCCATAGTTTTGTTATTCATGTGTGGGTTTCAGTTTTACATCAACATCTAGGATGACAGTACTGTTGTCTAGAAGTAGGCTATTTATTATATGAGGGTTAAAAGCACATGCTGGATATGGGGGTTTGTTTAGTCTGCATGAAGGAAGGATGTTTTCTTTATCGCCTTGGTGTCTCGTTTCTCCAGCCATTGCTGGTCATGTGTTTGGTACTTGCCAATTTCTCTGTCCAGGAAATGTGCAAATAAACGATAATAGTTAACTGATAGGAGGACTGCGTAAAACCGTTGCCACAAAATGTCAGTTTCTCAATCTGTTCATGCAGATCCTGTAGCTTTTTTGAGGGTATCCTGAAAATGGACACCTCGTGTAAACTATCGTCATAATTGTGAGCACGTCTACACACAGGCATACAGTCGTACAAGGGAGTGACGTGTGGCCACGGATGTTCTGACATATAATTAAGCTCAAGGCAAGGTGTTATTATGCAGTCTGCACATGACCCAGTTAAGGCTATTATGACATTGTGTGGGCGGAACCTGCAAGACTCTGAAAACCAAGTCTCCCTTTCTGATATTCTTCCACACTCCAGCCACTTCCATTCTTCTCCTCATTTTCTACACATACTTGTCTTTCTTCTTCTCCTCCTTCTCCTATTCCTCCTCCTTCTCCTTTCGTCCTCTTTCGTTAGGTGGTGTAGGGAGAAATCTTGGCACACCTATTTGCCCTGCAGGTATTTAACCCTCCCTTCTGTCCTCAGCGTTTTAACCACACCACTGGTTACACTCGGCCAGCGCCAGTTCATAGCCCTGATAAAGGAGGAGGGCGACACTAATCACCTTTGAAATGACCGTTAAACAGTAGCAAGCCTCGGTGTTTGCCACATGTGTCGTCTGCCTTAAGGCACCGTGACACGTAAGTGGTATACCTTTGATGAATGTAGAATGTTGTAATTTACGGACGTTGCCATATCGTGTTCACTGTGAATTATACCATCGTCATTACCAGACAGAATAATTTAGAATATGCTTTGCTATTATTAGACGGCATGCCATTCTGTCATTCTGACGATACATAGATCTACCTGTTTATATAATATACCTGTGTGTAGTGTGTATGTATGTCTGATGAAACACTACTACACTAGATACCTCAGATGCATGCATTTTACTACATTGCCCTCAGTGTTCAGCTTTAAGAACATTGCCTCAGTTTAGCATATTAAATGTAGCCTCACTTTAACATAGCTTAACATAACGTGAGCTCAATTTAACATTAACATAATCTGACATCGGTTTACATAGCTTTGGCTGGACGTAACATAGTCATACTGTGACCTCATTTTAACACAATAAAGATGTAACATGGCTTAACATTGTGTCCATGGTTTAACATATCGTGACCTCAGCATAGCAATGTGACCCAACATATCGTCTTGTAACTTCTCAATATAACACCTTAACGTGTAACTTAAATTAATGTGACCTCAACGTAGCACTGTGACCTACATGTACATTAACATATATATATAAACATATATATAACCTTGGAATAACGTCACGCCATTGCCACGTGTTCTATTACGTGTGTGCTCCGTTACTTCAGGAGCCAAGGTGGGTTTTCTCTGGGGTGGGACAGGCAGGCAGTGTTGGGCCGAAGGGCAAAATTTCCCACATCAAACAGAAGTTTTTGAAAAAGGCTTTGAGCAATTTTCAATCCACCCATCATCATCTTTGTGTTGTAGAATACCATCATGTATCGTACACTTCTTTTGTTAGCTGTTCATGCAAGGGCGAATCCAACTTCATTGCAACCAGTCACACTCGGCTGATTTCTCTGTAAGGTGGAGATTTGTATGACGTCATTGATGACATGAAGAGGAAGTGACTATAAATATGTCTTTGGTCACGCTGTCTGACCTCACTCTCTCTCTGTCTGTCTGTCTGTCTCTCTCTGTCTGTCTGTCTGTCTGTCTGTCTCTCTCTGTCTCTGTCTCTGTGGATTCGTTTGTCTATGACTCACTCTCCTTCTTCTTCTTTTCTTTTACCCTGCTTGGTCCATTCATCTTGAAGCAGTTGTTGTAATGTGTGTTTGCCAGTTCAACCGTTGATAAAAAATTCACTTTATTTGCCATTCTATCTCTGTACGAATGTACCTGTATGCATTTGTGTATAATATGCACATATATATATATATGTACATATGTGTGTGATGTGTATGTATGCATGCGTGTGTGTGTATGATTTATATATATATATATATGTATTATGTATATAATATATGTATGTATGCATTAAATGCTATTCATGTGTGTGTGCATGATGTATTATATACTGGCGTATGTGCATACATGTGTATGCTTGAACTCAAATGATGGATGACTTGTGCTTTAGGATTGCAGATTTTATTCTATCTGTGAGAATTGATTAGATTAGAGGAGATTTGATTGCAGGAGATTTGGTTGCAGGAGATTTGATTGCAGGAGATTTGGTTGCAGGGGATTTGGTTGCAGGGGATTTGGTTGCAGGGGATTTGGTTGCAGGGGATTTGGTTGCAGGGGATTTGGTTGCAGGGGATTTGGTTGCAGGGGATTTGGTTGCAGGGGATTTGGTTGCAGGGGATTTGGTTTTAGATTTGATTTGATCAGATGAGATTTGATTAGATGAGATTTGATATACTGACATGTGTTTTTTCCGTTTCGCTAGATTCGACTTCTTACGCTGACGATCACTAATCACCAGTCACCATGGCAACAGGTATTTATTTATTTATTTATATATTTATTTATTTATATATTTATTTAGTTATTTATTTATATGTGATGGCAGACCTGTGGCATAGATGGTGATGATCATACAGATGCACACATGATTATACTTGCATACACAGACACACACAAATACACACTTGTACAAACATCTACAGGCATGCATACACAATTACACATTCACTCCTTAAAGTACACACATATACCAATACTTGCCTGGCTGCGGACCTAATGTTGCACACATGAAGATAGCTCTAGGACTTGCATGCATGTGATACATACATACATCTGCCATGTAGCATTATTATATGTACACACCCATATGCATATGGAAGGATGATGGTGGTGGTAGTTATGATGACAATAAAGGTTGATGGTGGTAGTGGTAGTGGTGGTGGTGGTGGTAGTGGTGGTGGTGGTGGTGGTAGTGGTGGTGGTGGTAATGATGATGAAAAAGGATGATTATTGACTAGCCAAGATGTGACCAATCACAAAGAAGCAATTAGTAAACCATGTCAATGCAGGCGAATTGTAGGGCAATACCAAACAGTGCAAGGAAGTATGTTGGTACAAAGTTCAATCAGTCAGAAAGATGTAAACTAGGTCAGGTCAAGTTGATATGAAATGCCTTTATTTGTAATTACAGGCAATTTCATAAAATAGAGTTTACAACTTTTGCTTGGTTAACATTCACTACAATACCACCAAGTCATTTTATTGAAATGTGTGGGGGAGAAAAGGCCATTTATATAATTTATATGCATCATATATCCATTTGGTCGTTATAGAATTATCTACATTTACATGTTGCTTGTTGGAAAAAGACTTGTATTATGCCTTGAAGATTTTTAGGTATATATTGAAATCTTTGATTACACTTTTCTTGTCTGTAGGTTTGATTAAAGCGAAGGATTACGATTGGAAAGACTCGAACCTCGCTCTGTTTGGTTCCGACACGGATAAGAAAGTGAAAAGTAAGATAGGAGAAAATTTCTGACTCTTTAAAGCTAAAATTTTGTCTTTGCGAAGAATTCTTATCTGAAATTTTTTAAAGTTAATATTTGTAACTGCAAAATTCTGCAACTGTTCTGCTATCTCTGATCCCCATGGCAACCAAACATGTCGCTTCACTGAACATCTCCCTCTGGATAACCCCTTTGATACTACGCAGCACTCGTGAATAAGCTGGTGCCCTACACTTAGCTTTTGAGTGGAGCTATAGAAATTTGAAGTTTACAATGATGATTAACAATAGGCAAGACCTTTGTAAAGAAGTCTGGTAAAATTTGGATATATCTGAATAACCTCTTTGGTTTTTGTTTGCAGAGGATTCGGCTCTGACTGAACCAGCGTGGAAGGGAGCAGGACAGAAGGAGGGTCTGAAGATCTGGCGCATTGTGGTCAGACTCTCTCTCTCTCTCTTTGCCTTTCTTCTTTTCTATAAATTTCTGTGTTTTCTGTGCCTTTGTTTTTTAATACATTTTCTTCCGTTCTTTTTTGTTCTTTGTTTTTCTGTTCCTTTGTGTTTTGCTTTTCTTTGTTGTTTTGTGTCTTTATTTTTTTGTATTTTCTTTTCATTGTTTCTCCTGAACTGTCGTCTAGTGTTTTATACGGTGCTGACTCTATTATTATAAATATTTGTTGTCATGACTCAGTTTGTATGCATCTACACTTTTCATGCTGCTTCGACCTGACCTACCTTGCTTCTTTCTGATTGGTTGAGCTTTGCATTGACACATTAATACACTGTTTTGTGTTGCCCTGAATTGACCTTGTTTACTTCGCTTCTTAATAATTTGTTGAGCAAGTAAATAAACTAATTAATGATGCGAAATTTAAATTCCTTCGGTGATTTTGGTAGTCTTCTCATTTTATCTGATCTCTGTTTGTTACAACGAAATGGTTTTTTTTTCAATCGGTCGTTGATTTGCAATATTTTCAGAATTTCAAGGTGACTGAATGGCCGCAGAACCAACACGGAAAGTTCTACAACGGAGATTCGTACATCATTCTCAACGTATGTCTTCTCATTGGATCGTATTTATAGCTCTGACCTGACCTGAAAACGCAATGCATTTGGATAGTAAAACCTAGGGCGAAATTTGTCTGGCCTCTTGTGGGACACAGTGGCTAATTGGTTGAATCAAGTGGGTCACTGTAGCTGATTGGTTGGGGCAAGTGCGTCAGTATCTGATTGGTTAGAGCAGGTGGGTCACTGTATCCGATTGGTTGAATCAAGTGGGTCACTGTAGCTGATTGGTTGGGGCAAGTGCATCAGTATCTGATTGGTTAGAGCAGGTGGGTCACTGTAGCCGATTGGTTGACGGCTACTGCATAGGAACCTTGAACAAGTCATTCACTGACAATTGTCCGCCTACCACCTGCTCATCCTTTAAGCTACTTGCCCACTTAACTACTTTTCTACCCTTTGTTTACTGTCCAGGCTACTCACCACTTCACCTAATTGCCTGCATAGCTTCCTAGATACATTTACTTGCCTACCAGCATACTTACCCATGCATCTACCAACTTATTCACCTGCATACATAGCTGTCGCCTTAGAACCAAAGTTACCATACATTTACAAACCGACCAATTCACCTATGTACCTTCACAGCTACCTACCACGCATTTACCCACTTAAACTATCAACCTACTTGCTTTCATAGGTACCTACTTTGCATATGCCTACCTACACACCATCCTACCCATTGCAAATTTTTATAGAGTCACATCTGGGGCACATGTCCGAGACACGGGGTATTGTAGTTACCAATACGATTACACTCGTGTTCTACGTGTGTGTGTGTGTGTGTGTGTGTGTGTGTGTTTGAACGGACAGACGTACAAGCCAGATCCAAAGAGCAACGAATTGGCCTACGATGTTCACTTCTGGATTGGAAGCCAAAGTAGCCAGGTAATCATGAAACTATGTTTCTTCGGGCTTCACAAAAGTTTGATGTTTTACACCTACGATATGAAAACTTTGGTTAAGTTGAACTTTCTGGGAATTTATGACAATGTATTGTAGTGTCCAATTACAAAATATTTAATATTGTGTATTAGTAAAATTGCTCTAGGCATTGAATTCTAAGCCTTTGGAGATTCATCATCTTGAACTTTCTGATAGGCTGTAATGGAACATTTAAATTTGCAGTCAGCGTAATGTAATATACTTACCGTAGTTACTTGTAGTGTAATGTGTATGGAAATTACATACTCGACCTATGACCTTTACTTCTTATTGTGTGACCTCATCTCACCTGTGACCTTTCCTTTGTATGACCTCATCTAACCTCTGACCTTTTCTTTGTGTGAAGGACGAGTATGGAACGGCTGCGTACAAGACGGTGGAGTTGGACACGTTCCTTGACGACAAACCGGTTCAACATCGCGAGGTGCAGGGATACGAGTCGGAACTCTTTCGAAACTACTTCAAGCAAGGACTGACGTATGTTCACCTCCGTTCCTCAAAATGAACTTCTTAGCAGTTGTCTACTTGCATTCATTTGTTCCGAGAAGTTATATAGCACCTCTTCACTATCTACAAGCATTTTAAAACTGTTCTCTTTGGCCGTGATGGTTTCAGGTTGCACCTCTGTGTAGTTTCATTGAAAAGGTGCTATATCAATACTTGAATGAATGAATTCACCTACGTTTAATCTTAGACTACATACTTGCTCGAATCTTAGACTGCATACTTGTACTCGTGTCTTTTCCAGGATCCTTGAAGGTGGAGCTGAGACTGGATTCCATCACGTGAAGCCAACGGAGTACAAGCCGCGTCTGCTCCACTTCTCTGGGCAGAAGCAGCAAATCTACGTACACGAGGTAGGCACCTCCGTAAAATCCATCTCGGACTGTCTGCAGTCAACTGACGCACCACACAAACACGCGTATACACACAGATGTATGTCTGTGTGTATGTGCGTGGTTGTGCGTTTGTGTGCGTCTGTTGGAGAGGCGAAAGTCTGGGTGGGATTTCACGGAGCCTGCTTCCGGTACGTAGATCTGGTGCCTCTGCTCAGGAAAGTATACAACTATACAACTATACGACATGTCCGTTTAAGTATGTATGTAGAAAAATTGCTCTTATCGATTATATAAAATCTTTTTTTGTCATGCAATGGTAGCACAAAACAGGAACAATATGAAATTGGACATCTGAAGGGTTGATACATGTATAAAAAAATTCCTACGTAGAATCTTTTATAAAAGCCTGTTCTAAGAGGAAGTAAATTCAGTCAAATACATCAATTAGAAACAGCTAACACTGAAGATCACCATAAAATTCATGTCATATATTCTGTATATAAGCCCAATCTAGTAACATAATATTTTATCGCTGCATATCTTCAAACAAAATTGTTTGTTTAAGTTGTGTCTGTGTCAGTTTAATTACTTCATATAAATGAATTAATTGGTTGATTGAGCAGTAAATGCAATAACATTATCGTGTCTAGTGTCTACTTTGGTGACTCGTATGACTACTTTGATGTAATTACGAAATTTAATTAATTGTTTGCCCAATAAATGTTATGTTTGTTTGTTTGATTGTTTGTGCACTTGTTATAGTGCCCCTTCAAGCTCTCTCTACTCAGAGGCGCTCCCGAATGCAGAGCGGACACTGCATCGGAGTTTCACGCCGAAGCGCTGAGCAATTGTGAGTGAAGGACTTGCCCAAGGTCCTTACGCGGCGAGGTGGATTCGAACCTTTCGGCTCCTAGGCAACGACGCCACCACTAGACCACCGCGTGCACCACAAATGATGTGAGTGATGTTGTGAAGATCATGCGTCAGTTGGGTTTGTTGGTGTTGAGGTTCCGCTGGTGAAGGAGCGTCTGGATCACAAGGACGTCTTCATCCTTGACCTTGGTCTCACACTGTACCAATGGAACGGAAAGGAGAGCAGCAAGGAAGAGAGATTTAAGGTAACTTTTCTGCTCGCTAGTTTGGCAAATCTTCCTTTTGGGCACATAATTTGCCCGTCACCATTTCTCTCGTTTGTTCCATTCAGTCGTTAGAGTTATATACAGTAGCACCGCATCGGTTATGATTGGTTATGATCTCATCAGTCTTTCGTACTATTTTTCGAATGTCACATCATTCATGTGTTGTATGGAGAGTGATGAAGGTGCTATATAAATTTGTCTGTTGTTATGTTCCAGGCTATGCAGTACCTCAGTCTTATAAGGTCGGAGCGTCCGAAAGCGGAAGCAGAGACTTTGGAGGATGAGAGTACTCCAGAATCTGTAAGTACTTTGGAAGAGTATGACTTTGTATTGATGATTCAGTTGGATACTTGGGGTTCTGGATGGGCAACTCTTGGTAATTTGGAAATGACGGCAATGTAATGTACATACGAGAAGACTTGTATTGTGCGTCTTGTGAGCCTCTCAGAGGTACTGTACATAGTGCCACCGTGATAGTTCTAAACTATTCTGAATTATCAACGTGTGATCTAGTTCAAGTTGCCAGATCTCGAGATTGATTCGTCGCAAAATCACATCAAAAGTAGCTAAAAAGTCACAAGATGAGCAGTTAAACGAGACATTATTAAATTGTGTTAGGTATATTACTGGCACACTTTATTGTTTTTGTTGACTATAAATTATATTATTGCAAGACATGTGGTGAAACTATGGATGTAAATTTTTTGTTGTGAAGCTGCTTAGTTCCTGGAAGAGTTGTAGCATCTAAAATTGTTGAAAACCAAGCCATACACCGTGATAGCAATAACTTTCTGCCAACATTCCAATCTGGTTTTCAGAAATGTCACTCTCAGAAGACACTAGTTACTTGTTCGCTTTCTTTCGGGCATTTAGGCTACGGGGCCACCACTGACAAGTCGCAAGTTACCGTCAGGTTGTTGTGACCATAAAGATTTCAAAACTGGATGGAGAAAACCGATGATTAAGATTTTGTTTTTGTGTTGTGCAGCACAAGTTTACACTTCATTGATTAAGATTTTGTTTTTTGTGTCGTGCAGCACAAGTTTTACACTTCATTGATTAAGATTTTGTTTTTGTGATGCAGCACAAGTTTTACACTTCATTGACCGGAACCGATGAACCGAATCTAGTGAAGCCACTCGTGAAAGAAGAGAACCAACTTCTGAAGTAAGACATTTCTAGTTCTCTCTTGCATTCGTCCTCTCTAAATCACTTTGGGTTGCTAATGAAGTCTGGAGAGTAGAATTAGCACTGATGTAGAGACTTTAAGCTAACCGCATTTCAATCCAATTGGAAGTAGGTGACCTGGTTACTATCATCTGCAGTTGAGTAGAGAAGTTTCACTGTACTCTGTTCGACTTTCTGGAAGATAGGTTACGCAACATCTTACGTTAAGATGGACTTGCTGTTTTTCTCTACCTCTATTCTGCAAATGCCAAAACCATTTTCTTCCTTGATGCTGGTTTTCTGTCATTTGTTGGTGAGCTGCTCAGATGAGAGTATATTTAAATAGAGGCTCTATATAAATCTGTGATTAATATAGTTGCAATTATAACCAGTTAACGCGTCGTCCTGTTGTAGGGTTTCAGATGACGGTGGGCACTTGAAGACAACAGAAGTGAAGAGAGGAGCGGTCAATTCCAAAGACTTCAGCAGCAATGTGAGTACTTAACGTTAACAGGTAAAAGGTAAATGTGGGTAAAGGTAACTTGCGTGATTACCTTAATTTACCTTTTATGAAAGCTTCTCTGATGTGTCAATTCTGTGGGAAAGTATTGTTTGGCTGAGGCATAAATGCAGCCATTGTTGTAGAAAATAATAGTAATGGAAAGAATCGTTATGTTTTTCTTCTTCTCAACGATCATTGTTATTGTGGCCATGGCTGCCCGTATCGTTACCGTCGTATCGTTACCGTCGTGATTACCGTCGTCGGTGTCATTAATACCATTATAATCGTCATTGTTATTGTTGACATAAGAAATGTTATTGTTATTGTCATTCATGATTACAATACAATCATTGTTACTGTGGGCATAACTACTTTTATCATTGCCATCATGACAACCGTAGTGTGGCCATAACTGCCTGTCATTGTTATTGCCATCATAATTGAGCACTGTTAAAAAGCTATTGTCCAAATATAATTCAATTCAACTTGTTTATTGAAAGAGATAAAAAGTAAATAAAAAAATCAGCAAATTGACAAAAAATGAGAGTCTGCATTGAGAAATGGTATAGCTCTTAACTATCTTTCCTAGTACTGTCTTCTTTACATTGCCACCAGTTTTTGACGACTGTTTCCCCGAATTACAGTCGCCTTGATCTGTGTTGCAGGATGTATTCATACTCGATACCGGTGACCAGTGCTTCGTCTGGGTTGGAAAAGGCGCTTCACAATCGGAAAAGCAGAGTGGACTCGGATATGCGCATGTAAGCACGAATCTCTGCTATTGTTATTATTACTAATTAGGTCTAATTGTTTGACTAATTGATTTCCAGCATTTGATCAATGTTTAGTTAAGAGATGGTGATGCTTCACAAGGACAGGAGTAATAATAGACTCTGGTATTCATTGGACTACAACTTGGTTTTGCAAGCTGTAGATGGATATGAGTGCATTATATACTGGAGCTATAAGAGTTGCTGATTGATTGATACAGAGTGGAATAGATTTGGGCAGTTTGTTTCAGGTTAATGTTGTAACAATGCTAGTGCAAGCCAGGGTGTTGTGATTGCCCTCCAATGGGCCCTTCTTGAGAATCCACTGGTCCACCTCGCACCTATTTTTAGCAAAGATTTCAAAACTGCCGGCCAGAGTCGACCTTGGCCCTTACTAGGTCTTCCGTTTGTATCGCATTGATCATTGAATACTCTGTAATATTGTCATACGTTGGCTGAAAAATAAATGATAAATGGTTAACGATTAATTTACGAATACAGTTTTCTGGTTTGCGTAATGGACTGTTCTTCTTCGAAGTCGAACCTGTTTGGATTAGTGTGTTAAATAGTCGTTTTAGGAATTTAGTTTTTCTCCTACTTCTTTCTTTTAATGTGGTTCTTATGTGGTCAATTTCTGTACAGGCTCATCTGATGAAGACCTCTCATCCACTGGCCCCAATCCACGTCATCAAGGAAGGTCAGGTCTGCAAGGCGTTCAACGTTGCCATTGCAGCTTAAACATCGTGACATCATCCTGTGCGCTGTTTTCAGCCGCCTTTCCACACAAGCAGCTTGTGTGCAAAAATCTCCGTCTGTTGTTTTTTCATAGGCTGTTTGTTAGTTTATCGGCAATACCGGTGTAGCTTTTGCGCTTGTGTGGATCTGACTTTCTTGCTGCATGAATGAAGTTTCATCACTTCTGTTTCATTCCCGATATTCCAGAAAATAATTCCATTATGTCTCCTCTTAACCTTGTCTTTAATTATCATAAAATGATCATCTGTGCCTTAGACTGTAAGTTTACCTAATCTGGTTGAATATGCAAATTTGACATAATAACGTCTGCCCTGATTTGTAATCTTGGCGTAATCTTTGTTGCAAAATTTAATCATTGACCAAATCTTTGTGTTAAACTGAAAATATCGCCTAATCTTGCTGTTACATTCAAATCAACTTGATGTTCGCCCTAACATACAAATCTTGAGACAATCATTGCTGTAAAGACAAATCTGGGCCAAATCTTCGTGCCATACTGAAAAAGTGACTTAGATTTATTTGCCTTAACATAGAAATTTATAAGATAATATACCTTAACATGCAGTCTAACCTTTATTTCCCTTCTGTGGTTATTGGCTCGATCTTTATTTCAAGAAATTGAAAATTTTGCACTAGATCTTTGCCGCTAAATGTTTTTGCAATTTCGTTGATGTGCATTTTTGTTGAGGATTCCATTGTTTTGATCTGGAACATTCCATAATTGTGATATTCTCAGAGCATTTTCAGTTTTATTGTTGGTAGTATTAGTTTCCTCTTTTTTTGAAGGGCCACAAATCGAGAAGTAGTCGACTTCGTTTGTGTTCAAAATCGCTTAAACTCGTCATTGTGCAGCTTTCTGGTTTCAGATCTGAATCAAGAATAATTCTATTTTTTTAAATGACCGGCATAATTAAACGAATCACAATACCAGAAGTTGTTTTTGTTGTTTCTTTGTCGCATTATTTGACAGTATACGAAAATAGTTTAGTAGACTCTGTCGAACTATGCACGTTTAAAGATTTACTTTGACATGTCCGGGGAGCGAATTCAGATTCCGAATTAGCGTCCGGGGAAACTGTTCCATGCAGCGTTTCAAGTGACGGTTGCAACACCACATAGAAGACGGCGGGACTCGTAACAGAATTTTCATGAGGGTATTGGAGACCTCTGTTTCTGTTTATGTGATCTATTGTAAGTTTCGAAGAACTTTACCAATTACCATACATGTATTTTGTCTCCAGTACCCATACTTCAGTTTCGTATGCTTTTGTCTCCAGTACCTTGGTCTCAAAATACCGGTACTAGTACAAGTACCAAAACATATTTGCAGCCCCGGGTCGCCTCCTAGCCTTGTAAGCAACACTCAACTTGCAGCTAATGTTCGATCCTGCAACTCGCTATAGAAATTCAAGAATCTCTAGTGCGACACCTCAGCTATGCTTATTCACTAGCGCTGCATCGCTTCAGAAGTGTCCGGAGGTGCTACCCCGTTCTAGAAACTGTCCAGAGTTCGGTGTCCGTGGAACGAGGATTGCGCCGGGAGAGCAGACGGACGAGTTCGACTCGGACGGACCGATGGAGAACGATGTAGAGCAGAGCGTTGCAAGTGGCGGCGCTGACTTGAGTCCACTTTCCACCGATCTTGAGTCCAGGACGAATCTCTGGAGGAACGTTGATGAGCTTCATGATTGAAAGGAGAGCGGGAACGTAGGTGATCAGATAGACGCCGCTGATTATGAAGAGGTTCTTGGCTGATCGGATGCTCTGTCGAAACGCTGATGTCTGGCTGATCCGTTCTGTTGTCCTGCCGGCGGCAAACGAAACCACTTTCACCTTTGCTTTGCCTAAAACACTTCGTTCATGGGTCGCCTTTATCGCTGGGGCTTTAACAAGAGCAGACTCGCGCAATGCCATGGCTTCTGTAATCTTCTGAACAACTTCCTCCGCAGCCCGCTCTCCTTTAATGGATTCCGCGGCCTTGTTGTTGTGGCTATCTCCTTGTACGTCTTGTAACGGATGTCCAGCCCCTGCGTGCGCCTCATCCACAATTTCTTCTGAAGTATTTCCTCGAGGGACGTTTTCCTCTTCGATTATTGCGACTAGCTTTCTTTCCTGTCTTGTGGCTACATCCTCGTGTACACCATCTGCATCCACGTTCATTGAAAGTTTTCCCACTCGAGTTATTCCCTCCTTGACAGTAGGTTTACCGACATCGGAAAGAATTTTTGCTGGAACCGTTCTTGTCGCAGCATCCACTTCGTCGACAAGAACCATTTTGCTCGTGGACACTGCTCCTCTTTCTTGGCCACTTCTCCCTGCGATTCCCCTGTTCCCAGCGACGCATCCAGTTGGAGTCACTCCAAGGATCGCACTCAGCTGACGCCTGACGACAAAAAACACCTTGCCGTAGAGAACGATGACAATTGTGGCCGACAGAACAAAGCATGTGGCCATGATAGACGCTTGGAGCACCCCATAGGTCACCGTAGTCGGCAGGCACACCTCGGGCTCGAAGCTAAACTGGGCACCGGCGATGGCCGGAATCGACCCGAGCACGACACTCACGAACCAGATGGCCATCAGCGCCACAGCGATAACACGATTCGAGAAAACGGAGAAGCAGACAAGCGGTTTCGAGATGACGCTGCACTTGACGATTGCAATAAAACTCAGATGGAGCAGGGAGCAGATGCCGAAGATCTGGTAGGACGTGCCGAGGACCATCTCAAGCCTCTCTGGGATTGGTTGCGTCTGGGTAAACGTGAGCATGGCACAGACGAATGGTATGAACGTACCGAAGCCGATGTCGGAGATGGCCAGGGAGGAGATGATGCGGGAGACGACGTCCGCGCGAAGACGTTTGCTGGCGACTGTGACCGTGAGGACGGCCACGTTGAGCGCGAGATTGACAATTGCCAAGCTAATGGCAAGCGATGCAATACCGACGGACATTTCGTAACCTTAATAAATATACACAAGATAAGTTGAAGAGATAGTTCACGATTGCCAGCAGAATTATCATTACAATAGTTTTTACGCAAGTGTAGTTGGCATGCCGCGATCGGTAGCATAGGCGCAATCCCGCCGAGACGGCCAGAGAGGAGTTCGTTGGCATTATGCCTAGGACTCCGGCGGATGCAGGTTGTTCTACACAGTTTTCGATTTATGCCTTCTAATTGTAATATTTATGAAATTATGAACTAGGCTAAATAAAATATTTTATTATGATTACCATTTTTTCATGAAGTTTTATGTTATGCCTTCTCAAGGCGGGCTACTCGGAAGAGCTCCGAGGCCCGACCACGGCTTAATAAGGCGTTTTTAGATTCTTAAAGAACGGAGTAGAGTTTCCCTGGGCACTGAGTGTAGTGTAGCAGGAAGCCACTCCAAGTTGTATGACCAGTGACAGAGAATGACGGGCACTGTCGGATAGCAGTCCGCGAGCGGCTAACCAGAAGCTCCGCGTGGTTTGCCGACCGAAGGGTGGATCAATGCTGAACACCCAAGGTGGAACGACAGTGTTCTCGCAGATATGGGGGAGCCAGTTCCTTAGTGCTCAGCCAAACCATCGCACAGACCCTGTAAGTAATCCACTGCGTTAAAGTGAGCCAATGCAAAACATCCCGCATAAAATATGCGACACGAATTGTTTTGTAGTTATGACTAGCTAATAAGTTGTGCCGCAGTGAGTAGGACCCATTTCAGATAGCCAATACGGTAAGCCGCAGTCCTTGTCCATCACAGACAGCGTTGCAGTAGTCAAGGCGGGAAACTGTGGACAATGGTAGAGGTCGCAACAATATATTGCACGCTTAGAGGAGAGTGGGGCAAGAGCGGTCCCTTAAGGATTTCGTCTAAATATCTTTGAGCATATGACAATATTGAAACAATCGACAATACCTTGTCATATACCAACCATTTGGCTCTGCAGGGCGCACGAACTATTTCAGAAAAATTCATCTAATTTTTTGGTATTAAACATTTTTTGCATGCTCTTGAAAAGCCACTCTTGCCCCACCGGTGGGGCAAGAGTGGCATGCAGTATTAATCCTTGTATTTATATACACTACATATATTTTGGATTGCTATTTTGAAGATATATAATAGCTTCTCTGGGACTAATTTCGCATTAATGATAATAATTATAAACAATAATGATGCTGATACTAATATTAGTGACAGTAATAATAATAATAATAGTAACAATTAATAATAACTTATGGTAAAGTTGAGGCCACTCTTGCCCCATGCTGCCACGGCTACTCTTGCCCCGATACCATAGCAATTAATTTTTTTCTAATTACTAGTAACATCGTTCGAATTCAGTCAATTCAATAAGCGCAATCAATGCGTTTTTGATGTCTTTGCAACATAAAATTATCGAAAATTTAGCATCGAAAACTTTGATTTTATAACAAATTATTCCTAACTATTCCGATTTACAATGATTTTAGAAAAATTATTATTTACTCATAGAGTTTGCCAAAAAATTTAACAAATCTTATGTCGTTCGATGCGGCCGAAAAATGTCTTTCAACGTGGCTTAGTCGCTGCGCATACGTATTGCTTTACGATATCCTTCCGTCTATTCTTGCCCCGCAGGCCGCTCTTGCCCCACTCTCCTCTATAATCTCTATAATTATATAATTATAATATCGCACTTTTTAATTTCAGTTTTTTTAAATACAAATCTTTTATGCAGCCTAAAGAATAAAGATTGATTAATGGCCGTGAGGCCCGTGACTCTTCTGTCCAGGGATCCTGAATTTCTGTTGACTTTCATAGACTCCGGATAGAGAGTGGCAGACAGAGACGAATGTTGAAAATAAGTTTTCCGATGTGCAAATTTTTATGTAGGCCTATTGTAGAGCTGAGCCCGGCTGACTTTGGTTATTCCGGTCCCTTAATTAGGCTTACGGCACGCAGAACCAAAGAGGTAAAAAAAACCCATAGCAATGGAATAAAAATCCGAAAAAACGTCGTTTTAATCTAAAAAGTAAAAAATGGAAAAATTACAAAAAACGGAAAGGGAAATAATTTGACGTTGTCACATCTTATCCTGATTTTTAAACTTGCCCTGCTCTCGGTGCTCAGCCTATGCAATAATTATTTTATCTCAATCGGTAAATAGGCCCAGCACAACTTTATTTGTAGCCTAGGCAAAAATTAACTATAGACTAGGCCTATGTGAAATTAGTCTATAACAGATTTTTTCTTTTAACTTTGGTTTAATAAGAAATTGAGAAAAAGTATAGGCCTAGATCTTGAAATCTTTTCAAATTTAGGCTAACTTGTAAACGTAAGAACAAAAACAAACAACGACGTTTTGGGGGAAAAAACTTTGACAAGAAAGCAGTTTTGAACAACTAGGTCTATGAGCAGAACAGTAGACTATTAAGGTCTCATGAGAATATTTTTTTGAAGCAACTTGAAATAGAATTGAAAAAGGCATAAATCTAAAACGATATGACCAGGGCCCCTAAAAGTCTCCGGACCCTCGGTCAATTTGCCCTCTGACCCCTGTTCGGTCTTGTCGGCCCTTGCAACACGCGAAAGACTTCGCACTAATTAAAATAGGCTTAGGGCCTATAAGCTTATAAATAAATCTAGAAAGTAGTATGCGCTGGGCTTACGTACCTGTGTGGAAGAAGACTCCTGTCGTTCTGTCGGCAGAAGACTAGCACCCATCCTTTTATCTGATCACGGAAAACACCGCATGTACCTTCATACGCCGAAAACTCAGGAAGACAGACAGACAGACAGACAGACAGACAGCAGACAAACAGACTGACGCAGACAAAGAGATACAGAAAGACAGTCACCGACAGACAGACAGACAGAAAAACAAATACAGACAGAGACACAGACAGAGCAGAGGCAGACACACAGACAGGAAGAAGCAGAGACGGAGACAGAGGGATAAGAGGGATAAGTAGAGAGACGTTGGTCGATTATTGGTTGCTCACCTAGAGAGACAGATATTAATACAATCTCCTTACTTCTCTGTTTCTGTTGCTATTGTATTATGTATAGTATATGTATTGTATACGCACCTCGAAAAGCTGTTAGGCCTAACTCAGAATTTGCGAGTGCCATCGATTCAAGCTTAGCCGCTAAGTAGACGGCTTTGATAAATGCATACTAATGATGATAATAATGATGATACTAATGATGATAATAATGATGATACTAATGATTATAATAATGATGATAATAATGATTATAATAATGATGATAATAATAATGATTACAATAATGATGATGATACTAATTATTACAATAATTATGATATTAATGATTATAATAATGATGATACTAATGATTATGATAATGATGATATTAATGATTAGGCTATACCGGTAATAACAATGACGATAACGATGATGCATGAGAGCGTAGCCTAAAATTAACTATGTATGGAAAGATGAATAGATGGATGGATGGATGGATGATGGATGGATGGATGGATGGATGGATGGATAGATAGATTGGACTAGTAGATTTGATAGATAGAAGCAACTAGAGAGAAAGAGTGAGAGAGAGAAAGAGAGAGAGACAGACAGACAGACAAATAAACACACAGACAAAGAAAAGGGTAGAGGCAGAGACACATGCACAGTCACAGACACACAGACAGGCATAGACAAAGACACAGACAGACAGACAGACAGACACACACATAGAGAGATGAAGAGAGGGGAGTGGTGACCAAGTAGGTTGAGAGATTCACGTGGCATGCATATAGCCTACAGATGAAGGTTTTTTACAAACATTTCGCTTCATTTCCTATTTATAAAACTGTTTTGAAGTGCTGCGTGCAGTCTATAGTATAGACCCTGCACGGAATAATTCATATAAATGCAAATTTCAAAACGTTTTTCAGTCTTTCGATTCAACTTCTAAGATTGACGATCTATCGCTTTTCAAAAGTGAATTATAGATCGATTCAAATTCATCATCATCAACATCGCTGTCAATAATATTATGTGCTCAAGAGTAAGAAAGCTTATAATTACAAAACAAATATTTTTATAGACCTATTTCTGGCTCGATCTTGGCTTAAATCTAATATATGGCGTTGCCTCCATCCGGTCTAACCTGGCATCCTCCTTTTTGTTGGCATAATTTATATAACTGAATGGACGTAACTAAGGATGTTATTTCCATTACCATTTTTTCTCTCTGGCTTTTATGTAGGCTACCCATGTGGAGTGTGTCACTTGGTTGTTCCAACTTGTTCATTAAACAAATATACATATAGCAAACCTGGTTTTCATGGGCTTAAGTTTATATTCCGGTGCTGTATTTCGAATATTTTGTAACACGTCTATCATGATATAAATTATGGATTCAGTATATAAAAAATAATAAAATTGTATTTATAATTATAGTTATATAGCCTACATTAGGCCGATAATTATAATTTCATATAAGCTTAATATTATAATAATTTATGTACTACTTTGAGCACCTATTATGCATACCATGATATATATTATAGCCTATGCATATAATGCGTATAAATAGGCCTACAAAGGCCTATATACATATAGGCGTACGAGGCGGGGGTCCAGAGGGGGCAAATGCCCCCCAACTTTCGGGCAAGTATAGTGTTTCGCGGGCAAACACAGACCCGAACGACTAAAAGAAAAAGTCGTCAACTTTTTGACGGATATATTTTTCGGGCAGAAATTCAATTTTTGTCCCCCCAGTGTAAGAATTGTGGAAAAATAACTGGGGGGGGGGTTGGACCATTATCCAATTGGAATTGGGGTGCAAAAACAGACTTTAACTTGGGGCTCTAAGAAAGACTGGGGAGTTGAAACCCCCCAATCCCCGGGCAATTCTCACCCTGCCCCCACTGCTGAAATCTCCCGAACGCCCGAATGCATATAGGGCTATGCATGTAGAAGCCTACGTGTGCGTTAGCGCGTGCGTGTGTGGGTGCGTGTGTTGTGTGCGCGTGCGTATGTGAGTGTTGTGTGTGTGTGTGTGTGTGTGTGTTGCGTGTGCTGCGCGTGTGTGTATGTGTGTATGTGTGTGTGTGTGTGTGTGTGTGTGTGTGTTTGCATGTGTGTGTTTGTGAGTAAGGAATCACAGAATTGCGTATGAAGGCTGCTGCTACCTGCGTTGGTACATGTAACTTGGTAGGCTAATCTGTCTAATGACTAATGGCGTCGTGATATTATGAAAAGTTTCACGACAACAGCGTATTATAAAGACGAGAAGGCTTAGGCTCACTTCCGCAGTGCCGTATTTAAGCCGTATTTACGCTGCTCTCGGAAATTGGAAACCATAAAACTCTAACAATTTATGATTGTTATAGAAAATTGATTAGCCTACGTTTTATTTGGAAAATGTTGTTTCTTTCACTATTCATTAAAGATTGTTATTTCCGTTGTGTTATGAACGGTTATTTGGATATTAGGCCTGCGTCGCCTTTCCGCAGGCATTAATAATTATTAATAATTATTAATAATTATTAATAATTATTAATGATTTATTAATAATTAATTCATGCTGTAATAATTTTATATATTAGGCCTACGTGGTTGAGGATTTCAATAAGGGTTCGTTCATGTTATTAGTTCTTTAGAGAAATTAAACAGTAGACCTACTTGGGTCTATTGGTGCTAAACGATACTCACGACTCTTGTACTAGCCCATTAATTAATTAATTAATTAATTAATTAATTAATTAATTCACTCATTCATTCATTCATTCATTCATTCAATATTTCATTAATTCGTTCATTTAGTAAGCACTCACTGAATACACCTATTTGTTCGAAATATGTTGACATTTTCCAGAACTTAAAATAGGCCAAATTCAGTTTCGGTAACGCACGGTAAGATTTTTAAATTAGAAGAACAAGTTCGGTGGTTGAGAAACACGTTCAGCATCGAAAATACTCTTCATACCTTCCTTCCTTTCATCAAACGGAAACCTTAGTCGAAGATGTCATCGATTTAAAAGTCCAATCCAGACTTCTCGTATCATCTAGAGATGCCTGACTAATACATTATGCATGTACATTGCCACACAAGTGTCTAGCACACACGCGTCAGTCATTTCTGAATGAATGAATTTCCGTTACGATGTGAGATCTGATTGATCAGAAGATAATTCAAGATATCGTGGTCTAGAAGCAGGTACGGTACATAATAAGCTATATATTCCACTCCAGGTAGTTTTTTTTGCTTAACGATGATGATGATGATGATGACGACGATGATGATGATGATGATGGCAATGGTGATGATGATGATGATGATGATGATGATGATGATGATGATGATGATGATATGATGATGATGATACGATGACAACGACGACGACGACGATGACGATGATGATGATGATGTTTTGATGATGATGATGATGATGATGACAATGATGATGATGATGATGATGATATGATGATGATACGATGACGACGACGACGACGATGATGATGATGATGATGTCTTGATGATGATGATGATGATGATGATGATGATGTTGTTGTTGTTGATGATGATGATGATGATGATGACGACGATGATGATGATGGAAATGGTTCGCTTTTTTCCTCCTACTTCCAGGCTTTGCACTTTGATCATCTATGATCAACGATGGATGACGTTGTGTTTCAAAGAAGGAGACGATGATGATTAGTTGTCTAATGTCGTTGTCGTTGTCATCATTCATCCATCAACGTTCTTCTTCTTCTTCCTCCTCCTCCTCCTCCTCCTTCCGGTTCTTCCATCCTCCGTCTTCAATTTCCATTTCCAGTTCACAAAAGCAGACGACACAACCAACTATGATGACTGGGTCAAATCGACTTTAGACATCGTACATGTGTCGTAAGTATCAGGACTGGGATTTTTACAGCGCGTGCGGAATTGGACTAAGGTTCAGATGGATGGATGGATGGATGGATGAATGGATGGGTGAATGGGTGAATGGATTGATGGATGGAATGGAAGGAAAGATGGAGGATGAGAAGAAAGAAGGATGAAAAAAGAAGAAAGGAAGGAAGGAAGAAAGAAAGAAAGGAAGGAAGGAAGAAATGCAAGAAAATGCAACTCATTTATCAAACAAAGAGGGAAAGAGGAACAGTGAAGGTGACAAAATAGGAATGAAAACTGAACGAGGTGATGAAGCTAAAAAACAGGAAAGAAGGGAATTATCTATCAACCAACTTCACGTGCTGCCAAGAATTTATGCCTACTTGCATGACATTGTGTCTTTTCAAAGCAAGATTCCGAACATCGAGCGTGTTGTTATTGACGCTTAGATCTAATCATCGATGGGGAAAAAAGAACAAAATCGCCAGCAACTAAATGAATTTTTTAACGGCCAATATAATATATATAGAAGACAGCATGACCACATTTTTGACCAGGTAGAAGCGAAATGTGTTGAGGAAATACATCTGCAATGACAAATAGTCCGAGACAATTTATGTGAGAATTAGCCTATGGGGAAATGTATAATCCTACAGTGATGGATTGTCCTAACACGTGGGCAAACTGCTTAGAGAAATGTATGGGGAATAGGAGAAATTTATGAGCAATGCAAGCTGGGCAGAACCAGAGGTGAAATGTTTGGAGTGAATGCATCTTCGGCGTAAGATCGTATAAAACATTGCGAGAGTGATTGAGCAAATGCGTGTTCAATATAAAATAGTCTGAAGCAAAAGATAAATTCTATTATGGGAAAAGATTAGGCCCTAATCTATTCAAATGCTCTTTGCAAATGTCAGTTTAAATTGCGATCCCGTCCGTTAAGAACTTACTGTCTTCATGATAATAAAAAATTATTATGATAAAGACTTGTGTGCGTGCAGTGGTGGCACCAGGATTTCAGTTTTGGGGGGCTGAACTCCGAAAAAATCCATTTTTATCCGCCAACATTTCTGACGACTTTTTTAGTCATCCGGTCGAAATCTATAAAAAAAATCAATTTTCACCGCCTACATTTCTGATGACCTTTTTTTAGTCATCAGCTTCAGTTTTGGGGGGGGGGAATGAACGTCGAAATTTGTCATTTTTGCATGGGGAAAAAATGGATCGCCTATTTTGGAAGGCTTAGCCCCTCTAACCCCCTGCCGCCGCTACTGTGTGCGTGTGTGTGTGTGTGCGTGTATGCGCGCGTGTGTGCGTGTAGCTAGGTTATGTATGCATGTACTAGTTTTTGTGCGTGTGCTTCTATAATGTTGTCGTGTGTGTGTGTTTTTTGTCTGTTTTGCTAGTGTGTGTGTGTTTGTGTGTGTGTGTGTGCGTGTGTAGACGTCCTTGTTTCTGCGTGTCTATGTGTGTGTACGTGCGCATGTGTGTGTGTGTGTGTGTGTGTGTGTGTGTGTGTGTGTCTGGGAATACATGAGGACAGTAAGCCACGTAGGCCTAATACCTGCTGCTCTTTTACGTGTAGGGCCTATCACATTTCTGTCGAAAGGCGATCATCCAATTAATGGATCAGTCAATGGATCATCCAATGGAATGGTCGTCGTCGTCAATGTCTCTATTAATCAACATCATTCTCTCTTCAACAGACAAAATAATATTTCAATAACAGAGAATATCTCACTAGTCTTGCGTTCCATGAATTGCGTTCCTCAACGATGAGATGAGAAGGACATTTTTATGAGTAAATTCAGCCAATGAACGAAACACCGTGTTACTGTGTAGTGTGTATGTGTAAGTCTTATACGGAATAGGGTATAATACGTCGTAGTTGAGAACTTAATTTCCTACAATTTTATTCGTTCATCCATTGCTCAATTAATTAATACACACATTCATTAATTCATTCGTTCATCCATTCATTCATTCATTCATTCATTCATTCATTCGTACATTCGTACATTCGAGCATTCACTCAATCACTCATCAATCCATCCATCCATCCGTTCCTCCGTCCCTCCGTCCATCCATCCATCAATTCTGCATTTCATTTATCCAACTTTCATCCATCCATTGAAATATAATTATTCACATAGCGCCTGTCCTAGAGACAATCAGGATATCAAACCATTCATAACTAATGATAACTCAATCCTCGATGACCTCACCTGATCTTGATTGATCCTACCTTTCTCCACCGAATGATCTCACCTTAACTTCACCTCATTTCTACCAATCTACACCTGATTTCATTCCACCTCCAATTATTGATCAATATTTCGATTAGATGCTCATGTCAGTCTTTTCATATGATTTCTCGTTTTAAGGGGAAAAATCCAGTAGACCCTATATTTCCTTTGCGGCGGATTCTCGCTCTTCGCGTAAGCCCTGAATAATAATTGGTTCGCAAGGGCTTTCCATGTCGAACGCCTTTTAAAAAGTACATATATAATTATATATACATAATCATATATAAAATTATATATAATTATATAATATGCTGCTGAAACAAAGGCTTAATATATGACCTGGCGTCTATAAGCTTTCGAACCCATGGGCTTACTTAGCCTACGGGTGGCGGATTATATGCAAAGCTCGAGCTCAACCTCCATGCGTCAGCGAGACCGAAAGAATTCAATAGTGTACGTCGTAACCTAATCATTGGTGGAAAGAATAAAATGCACTTTTGCAATAAGGATTGATCACACATGCATGTACAGTAACAGTAAGGTGCTGTCTTGACTTTCGTAATTGCAATCTTGAGAGTTAACTTCGCCACTGATCGTAGGCTACTTCTGCAGTGCCAGTCCCACGCTTGGAGAAAAGAGGAGGAGGGCGACACTAGATAATATGACACCGTGTCGTTAGACAGCAACAAGGTCATCGACTGCTGTTCTCTTAATCTGAAATTTGAAGAATTTCCATTCTGTATCAGCGCCCCACTTTTTTCATAAAAGACTTTGTATGCATGGGCGACATGTGAGTCGAGATGAGAAAACTAGTTTTCACAAGTAACCTAGGCCTAGGTCTATTTTGAAACTGCAAAATTGTCAAAATAAAATTCTTTTCAAAGATATTTTGAAAACAAACTTTTATAGGCCTAGAACTGATTTATTTTTGAAAGCAGTATTTCGAAAATATCATGTTGAAAGCAGTTTGTCAAAACACTTGTTAGAAATCAGTATTTTGTACTTTGATCGCGATACTCGCTAGCGTGCCTAGGTCTACGCCCTATTAGCCTACGTTTAGCCTACATTGACGCTGAGTCAGAGCACTTGACTATAAGATCTGCAGCTTTTATAACTTGCCCGAACAAGTAGACTTTGAAAGCATTCAGCATTAACCTACTTTGCCTGTTGAAATTAACAAAGCAATATATATATATATAAAGTAGAAAATTTAACAAAGAAAGATATTGCACTTTATCCGTGTAGCAGCTTCCCTTTACATTTTTAAACAACGCACTCTTACAAATTGGGAAATATTATGAAGCTTAAATATTAACATAGGGGTCTAATGTTATGAATACATAACTATACGAATTCTGAACTCCCTCATTGAGATCAGACATCAAAAGGACTTTGCAAGACTCCCTATATCGACTAAGTGCCACCTGTGAAACCCATGCATGCAGAAGCGAAACCAGTTTCAAACCACTAAAGCCCCATTGTAGGACTTTCATGAGGTTTTCAATGTTCAAGAACATTATCAGCTATTTTACGAGTCATCGCCAAGTATCTTTGTTCACGTAATATTATCTTCACAGTCACGCATTCTTCACAGCAAAACACGACAACAAAAGTGACGATATCCATTCTGCGTGACATTATAGCTTCATGTCTATCTGTCTGCCCCTTATAATTTGTTCGCAAATCATTTCGCGTAGGCTGCATACATAGCCTAATCTATTGTTTTACTCGCCCTGCAGACTGTCTGATGAGCACATAAATTTTACGCAACAGATACCAAACAAGATAAACTTCCTTGTAAGAAAGTACTTCAATGAATCAGTCGTCGATTTAACTAATTTTAACTAATCGAAAGTCCGATATTAATTCAGCGAATAGCACCACAAAAGTTGTCAGTTATTTTCTAAGACAACTGCGTTCTTTTGATTAAATAAATTCACCGGTAGACTATCGAGGAGTGGTTCAAACACAAACCATTAAGGAACCTATTATTATATATCACGCTCGATCAAAAAGTCACGTAAGACAGAGAAAAGGAAACCTTTGACGGGAATGGTTGTAGGATTGGTTTAGACCATGGCTGCTGTGAATGAATGGTGGTGGTGGATGGATTGATTAGACCATAGACACTAATTATTTGGTAGGATCTTTGCAAATTTTCCAGCAAATCCCAAGGCCATGCCTTATGGAATAAACGTCCCACAAACATTTGGAAGGCTATTAGTTTCTCGCACTTCTTTTACGTGTGAATACAATGTGTTATGTTTGGTAAAAATGGCATAACAGGTTACTAATGCTATTACTGGTTTATTATTCTTTTTGCTATTTCTGTAGTGCTTGCTACTCTACCTTAAACTGACCAATTTTACTTATTCTTTTTTATACATGGAGTTAGGAAAAATCGCATGCATGATAAAATTGATAAAGTTCTCTGTGGTTATTATTAGCTACTGATTGTCATCTTGTCACACTCCTCTATGGTAAACAGGTTCTGCTCACCGGCTTATCCCCTCTGTCACGCCTATTTCTCCCAATTTTTTTTATCTTCCTGAGTCATTATGAGTATTTACTTAAGCCTACTGCATGTGTCTGTAATCTAAACATAGTTCAGTATAGCACATTGGGATCAATAAGAATGTCTGTCTGACCACAGACTACGTGACGAGATAAAAAATAATATTTTGGGATTGTTCGTCACCTTGGGAGTTTCACGGAACAGGCAAAAACTTGTCGGGGGGTCCCGTCAATGCGAGAGAGGATATCAGTCGATCACTTGAAATCTTTCTGACAGCCATTGAACGCGATAAGATATTAATTGCTGACGTCGCTTCACAAATGTCCCGTAATCTGATAAAATTGATGTCGACATAAGCTTACTTATGCAAGATGGTTTCTTTTTAAGAACGCTGTGTTATGACGACGAATTACTACTATCGCTGCCCTCCTTCTTTACCAACGCTTGGGGCTGATAATTATTATCACAAGGGCAGCTGTTGATAATGGCTGAAGGGTGCGATAGGATATCTAACTGAGAGCGAGAGAGATACAGAAAGAGGGAAAAAGGGAGTGATAGAGAGAGGGAGGGAGGGAGGGAGGGAGGAGGGTGGGAAGGGGGAGAGAGAGTGGGAGGGCGTGAGGAAGAGAAAAGAGAGATAGAGAAATACATAGGCAGCGAGACAGATAGGAAAAAGAGGTCATAGAGTGAAATAAAGACACAGACGGATAGACAGACAGAGAGACAGACAGACAGAGGGAGAGAGAAAGAGGGAGCGAAAGAGAAGGAGAGAAAGGGACAGATACAGACAGACATGAGCGATCGAGGAGAGAGACAGAGTGAGAAAAGGAGATCATTATCATCATCTTCGAACAACTGAATAAATAAAAAGAAAACAAAGTTCTGTCTGTCTCTGTCTCTCTATAGGTCTGTCTGTTTATCTCTCTTTATCTGTCTTTCGTTCTCTTTATATCCAGCCTCTATAAGTATTGATTACAGGGGTTATTTTAAGGAAATTTCTCAACTGCACATATTTATCAGAATAACATCCTACATCGGGTAGATTGGTCATTATTGAGACTAAAGCCTAATTATTATTCTTATTATTATTATTTATTATTAGGCCAATATTATTATTAGTAGTATTAGTAATTTATTATTATTATTTTATTATTATTAATAGTAATATTATTATCATTATCATGATAATGTAACTGGCTAAGTTTAGGCTATAAACCTACTTCTCCAAAGAGCAGTGTTTAATCGAGTCCCCTCCGTTGGATGGAAATCAGGTTTCTGGTGGAGACAATCGAGTGTCCGAAGGACTCTCGTGAGGCGCGTATCGCCGAGACGGGTAGGGGGAGGAGTATGGGGAGGGATGTGCCCCTCCCCATCAGAAAATTTTGAATTTCCACATTGCAATGGTACCATCTTAAAGTGTCATCTTAACAAAATACCTGTTCTTTTTCAGAGCCCCTGTCAGGACAGTGCTTACTGCTTAATTTGTAACAGTGTATCAGTAGATAGTTAAAGCTTGTATGTATAGTAGGGAGACAGTATATGTCTCACTCTTGTGCTAGTTCTTGGTTTTGACTGTGAAGATACACAACGAGAAGATTAATACAAGATATTCATTTAAAACAAATTGACTTTGTTTTAAATTATGAGTTGCAACAAAACCAGGTCCTCACAGCCCCATCAGAAACTTTTTGAATTTCCACATTGCAATTGTAGCATTTTAAGGTATCATCTTAACAAAATACCTCTACTTTTTCAGAACCTCATCAGAAACTTTTTGAATTTCCACATTGCAATGGCAGCATTTTAAGGTGTCATCTTAACAAAATACCTGTAATTTTCAGTGCTTATAAGAGTGGGCTAAGACTTCAATAAATATGACCAACACGTAACAAATATTTGGAGTGAGGATATTTTCACACTATAATGGTACCATTTTAAGGTGCCATTTTAGCAAAAATAACTCCATTAGGCTATTCAGTACTGATAAAAAAGTGTTTTAGGATTCAATATAAATTATAAATTACAATAAAAATATCTTTATGTATCGAGTTCAGCAGCTCAGTTCTCCGGTTGCTGAGTTATTCTAATGAATAAATGCAGACATGAATATAATAGTAGCCTATACAAGCAGACTTTTCCGCACTATATCAGTTTAACCCTATTTCGCAAGATGGTCCTGAATTGCTGACCAGGCCGTACTTTCTGAAATCATATTTAATGGTACACAAACCAACCAAGCACTAATAAACTACGGTACCAAATTCAGGTAGCCATGTGTAGTAGGCCTAATGATGTTGTTTTACGTTTTATTATAATTTTATGTGTTCAAATAATAGGACCAAACATTTTGAAATTTTACAGTTTAAAATTTGAACTGAACCATTCAGTTGTACAAAAGTAGTATTTGTACAAATATTATATAGCAGTAAGTTATTCTCATTTTAGCAGGATTGTGTCATATATTATGATAGTAAATAATAACATTATAACCATTAAACATATAATAATTAATGGTATTACAGTATATTATAACAGTTCACGTAATACGATGATGTAGACAGCAACTAAGCTAAGCGTTATTTGACTTGCATCAGACAGCTTGTTTGAATATGCCATGTCTTTATCTCTAGACTTGTTTTCATGTATTTTATGCCAATGGAGTTGTCAATATAAATTTAAAGTTAGATTCACTGAAAAAATGTCTTATAATCTTGTTTGTTACAATTAGTTTAATTAAAATGTATTGGCTACTTACATTGTTTGTGCGATTGTGTGTAAAAAAGTAACTGCACAAAACCTGATTTTCAACTGCACAAATTCGTTTTCCAACTACACACTTTGTGTCCAGCTGCACGTTAAAATAACCCCTGATTGATTACCAATAAGCTTAATTAGGTTACCAACCTTTAAATCTTTTGTGTTTCCAACAAGGTATTCTTCGTGTAGGCCATTAGCCTATACTCGAAACGTCTCTGATAAAGTTGTGCTGTGAGACGTACTTTAAAGTTTGTGAATAGAATCAAATAGAACAGAATTATAATAAAACCTAATGCGATAATTGAATGCAAACTTTGCTCATGTACTTTACAGGCACCATGGCACCATAATTTAGATGTAAAATTTGACCTGATATATAGCATTACTGTCTTTAACGCACACATTTTATAAGTTCAAATGTATTTTTACACGATGTCTAGGCCTTCATAATGTATCCAGTTTATCAACACTTTGCATTTGTACGTGTGTATTGTTTGGCGTGTAATGTATTGTAATGCAAGTTTAAAACTTAATATATAGCGCCACTCACAGTAGAGACCATTCGGTAGGCTATAGCAATATTTTCCAGCGCGAGTAGGCTACATAGCCTACACAGAAGAAATGGGTTTTTACTCTTGAGGAACGCCTGCACGGCCTGCAGATACGTAGGAACAGACCAATAATATTATTATAGACAGAATGGAAACACGTAGGCCTACAGAGGATGGGAAGACATTTCTAAAGGGCAAACCCAATTGGTCGTAACTTCAACTCAACTCAACTTTTTTTTATTGAAAACCATCACAAAGTAATACAAGCTCATAGTTTACAAATTTGTGTGCAGGTTGTCAATAGGTAAACCCAAAGGAATATACATGTAGGCCTATGGTTCCGCAAAACAGGGTTCCCTATTTACATCAGTAATTTATCAGTTATTATACATTGATGGTCACCGTTATATCTTCGTAGGCCTAAATGATATAGTTTTGGCTCAAGGCGGTCCCTTGATCGCGGGACATTGAGGTCATTCCGGTTTGAAGAGTGTGTTTGTATCTGATCACACGAGTGCATCGTTATTATGCACTGCTGTGCAGTGTTATTATATAGGCCTACAATAAAAAAAAGTTGTCCAGGTCTCATTAAACCCGTGTAGCCTAAGAATGAACGTTGCTAGACGTGTTCATTTGATTGATTGACGTAGAGACATTATCGATAAAAGTCGAGACAGAGTCATCTTCACGAGGATAATAAATTATACTGAATGAGAAAAAGATTCGCAGAAGGACCAGTAAATTTTGAAGATGTCCGATGTCTACCTGCTGCACGGTAAAAAAATATTCGAACTTGAACCGCGGGGTCAGCTCGAGCGATTGGTGTAGCCTACCGTGTAGGCTAGGGCCTAGATGTTTAGACAATAATATTATGAGACAACTTCTAAGTAGTTTTCCAGATCAATTGAAGAGGTTTGTTGCGTATTTTTGTGCCATGGGCTAAATAAATAAATAAAGCAATTAATTAAGTAATAGATAAACTTAAGTGTAGGTCTTATGGGGAAACTGGGCAGTGAAGTGGTTTGCGTTCTGTCAATCAAGAGGTAGGAGTTGAAACCCGACGTCATCTGTCACCGAATCATTAATTCAAAAGCATTCCACTACAAAGTGATGAAGTTCCATCTCTTAAAGAATTCCTTCTCAGTCTGACTTTATCATTCTCCTTCTTTTCCTCTTCTTCTGCTTCATTTACTTAATCTTCTTCCTCTTTTCCTCCCTCTCTTCGACTCTTCTTTTTTCTTCCTCCACTTCTTCTTCCTTCTCTGAATCGTCATCATCATCTTCAATTCTTCATCATCGTCATAGCCATTGTCTTCGTCATCGTATTTCTCTCCTCCATTTAGCCTACTTCTTTCTTCTCATTCTACTTCTCTTGCTCTTCTTCCGGAGTTCACAACGAATTAAAACAATGTTACGCACCTATATTTGATGGACGACTACGAAAATATATTATAGCCCTGCCTGAAAAGCACTGATTTTAAAAAATCAGTTCTTGTTTGTTGATATTACTTTTCTACCACTATGATTTGTCCTCATGCTTTTACGTATAAAGTTAGTTGAAAGACTTTTCAATTCATGCTGTTAATTAACCGTCTATTCACCTATTAAAGCAGCACTAGTAAATTGGTGTAGTTATTTTAGCCGGATATTCATCCCATAAAAGGGCCTTCTTGTTACCATCCTGCTACGGTATGTGAAGCATGCTACTGTTGATCATTGATGGTTAAGACATAATAGGCCTACAATCCTGTAATTCCTTCAGTTACCATCCTGTCATTGTCTACGAAACATGCTGCCACTGTGAGTAATATTGATCGTCCGTGGTTACCATATAATTAAATTGGTCAATTGATTAATTCCTACTTTCTTTTCGTCTCCTTCCTCTTCCTCTTCAGCTGCTGCTATCTATTTCTGGCGTTCATGTCATTCATTACCTAATCAGTTGTAGTCGACTCGATATAAATCAAAGGCAGAGATGAGACGCATATAAAATCAGTCAGCGATTGAAGAGTCTTTATCAGACGACAGTTACTGTAGACCTAATTAATCAAAGTCAGCTTGGATTAGACACAGCTAGGCATTGCAAGACAATGGGTAAGTCGGTCACTCTCATATGGTTGTAATAATGATAATGATGATGATGATGATGATGATAATAATAATAATAATAATAATAATAATAATAATAACTTAATAAGCCCCTGGGGGAACGAAGTACATGTACCTCAGGGCAAAAAATATAATAATAACGACAATGACAAATATATACTATATAGGCTATGATAATTATGATAAATATAATAATAATAATTATAAAAATAATAATTGTGACATTGGTAATTAATAATGATGATGATAATAATTATCATAAGTTCCCATGAATATTTGCCTGTACACAGGCTACATAGTCAGACTAATGTTTGAGCGAATTGTAGTCTGCTATTACCATTACGATTAAGAAGGTCTCCGGCACGTCCCAAATGTACCGTAGCCATGCATGGTGTAATCGCTATGGCGCTCGTGAATAAGCTGGTGCCCTGTATTTGGCTTTTGTGTGGCGCTAAAGAAATCTGGAAATTCCGAACACGAGTGTAGTTTAATCTTTGGGATAGTTGTGTGATTAGCGGCTTCACTGTTGACCGAGATGACAGGTGTTGAGATCCCCATCCGCAGAGCAGATATTATGTTTAGAGGACTTGGTATACAATCTGCCCCATCTCAGCAATGATGTGTACAATGTCGGTGGGAAGATAAGTCGGCGAGGGAGAGGACGGTCCATCAGCAGCTGTCATTAAATATGCTGATGCTAAGAAAAATTAAATCGATGTAATGCATGCCTGAGAAACGGTTTACATGCAGATGTTAATAAAAAATGTAAATGCAAGTCTCTGAAATGACAAGTAATATACCGGTGCATGCAAAGGAAAAATCTCAAGTAGAAATCGTTTGTGTTAGTGATATATAAGATAGTAAAAACTAGGAACTAGCTAGCATTGGATAGTTTGAAAATTTCGGTTTCCAGTCTATCATCATGATGGAAACCTAACGAAAGAAGTCAAGTGATTGGGAGTAGCGTGACCGATAGATAGGTCAACTGAAAAGATAAAGTGTCATGTTGATACAGAAATGGAATGAGTCACTGTACATGACGAAAAGGTACAGAGAGAGAAAAAAGAGAGAGAGAGACCTTACGTGACTGTCAGAGCTCGATAGCCAAGGAAAATTATTGTTCCAGTGTCTAAGTGAAATCCGTATTTGCACAATACATAATTATACATACATACATGCATAGATACATACATACATAGGCCTACATACGTACGTACGTACGTACGCACGTACATGCACAAACAGGTTCATAGCTAGAGTGTTGCCTTCATTTAGACATTTGTTGACACTAATTATGTGACTCATATGGAAATGTTTGCACACCAGGGTGGGGTCTGACGCCAGAATATAATCTTATTTACTTACTTATACACACATACATACCGGTACGTGCTTAGTTATATAATTAGGCCTATATATAGGCCTATATATAATTTTTAATTTTTACGTGCATCACAATTTTTTTATACACGCCCTTTTATTCAGTCATGCGTGTCCCTGCGGTCGGGGAAATATGATTTAGCCTGTTTTAAGGAAGATAATTTCCTGACTATAATTGACTTTGAAACAAAGACTCATTCAAAGTTCAACATAACAGTAGGCTAAAGATTATCATTTCGAGTGCGTGTAGGCCTAGAAGTGGCGCCGTGCGTCTTATCTTAGCCAGGAAGCCACCACTAGACCCCCAAACATCGTCGTCTGCCTTTCATATCTATGTCGCGACTGTCAATCAAACACTTGGAGGTACATTGCGGAAGAGAGAGAAAGAGCGAGAGAGCGAGCGACGTGAGACTTGGTCTCGTCACTTTGTTTAAGCAAAGAACCGTGAGAGACACACAATGGGTTTGTGACAATACTATAAGCTTAATTCTTTATAATATGCTTCTCTAGCATTGCTTTTTTAAAATGACGAACCAAACTTGGACTAAAGAAGCACTAGAAGTGAAATAAAGGACCACAGGCGGACAAAAGGACTAAAAGTAGAGAAAAGCGTAGACTTGGAAAGCGGACTAAACTGGGAATAAACTAGGACAAAAGTAGCTTACAAAACTTGGATTAGAATAGAATATATGAGATTAGAATGGAGTATAGGCATAGAATATAAATGATTAGATTTGAATTAATGTGTTAGATTAAGTGAAAGTATTAGATTAATTAGAATCCTAAATACCTCGGGGCAAAAAAAATTAGAATTCTATTTTTATTGATTTAGATTGGAGTAGCCACAGCGATGTTTGTTTCATTGTCTAATGGCGCTATATAAATGTATTATGAAAATGACTGAATGACTGAATGGCTGACTTAACGGATGAATGAATGTGAAAATGAATGTACAAAGAAATGAGCGGAATCATTAAGTAGAACTAAATGTGTTCATTGCTGAGAATAATCTTCGCTTAGGCCTAGTAGATAAGCTTCATAATGATAATAATTATATCAATTGCTTCCATTCTGAATTTCCTTACGACGTGATATTACCGGAAAATATTTTTCGTCCTAGCTAGAATAGGCTACTAAAATGTAATTATATAGGCATATACGCTTAAGTTTTTTACAAAAAGAATAAACGTTGCCATTTTTTAAACTGGACATCCCAGTGGACATGCGCGTCACATTGTGGTTGCATGAAATTATATTCTTCAATATTATGTGCGTAGTTTAAATGGTTAGCCTATAAGGTAATTGATGCCGTTGTGCAACTTTTCGTATGGCCCATTATAGCCTATCTAGTAAGATGGGTATGTTCGAGTGTAGGAAAGTATGCTGTAAAGGCAGATGGTAGCAGGTTATTAAATTTGTACATGAATAATTCAAAGTACTAGGCTACATAATGTAGAACGTAACAAAATAATAGCGAGCAAGTTTGAAATTAATTCACCTAACGAGCATAAAACCGGAAACAAAGACGAGAGTTAAGATCACAAAGGCAACTACACCTTCAGTCCTTCACCAGACCTGGAACTCAACCATTGTCAGTCCTAAGCATGGAGAGAGGAGGCGGAGGGTAATGCTAATCGCCGAGCCTTTTCCACTGTGGGTCCCACTACCTGCAATGGCCTCCCATATCCCTGCGATTGATGCCTAGGATAAACTCGCTTGCTTTTATAAGTCTCACGACTCATAATTTCTCAGCTTGCAGCGCCTTTGAGTAGGTCTCTTGAAGAGGCGCTATATAAATTCTCGGAATGAATGAATGTTATTGGACAGTGTTGTTAAACAGCTGCAACTAACCAACGAACAATCACAATTATTATTTCAGGTGACGTTCAAGGAAAGCACGTAGACGATAGCGATGGCACAATGGTCGTCACTACTTCTGATCCGCGGGACAAACTTCGTCCGCCAGATCGACTGGTCATGTCTCGAGAAGCCCGTCCCACATACAATGTTCCGGGAGCCGCATTTCCGATAGCGGTCGACGGCAAGGCGACCTCGAAACGCCGCAAGAATTCCCCCTCTGGCCCCTCAGGCAGTCCAAATGAAGAAGGCGTCCTAGAACAGGGAACCGACGGCATTGGCAGAAGACCCTCGAAGTCTAAGCCTCCATCTGCTGGTCTGTCCTCCAGCAACGGTGGCTCCTCTCCGACGCTTCGAGGGAGTCCCATGACGCAGTCGCGCTCCGGCCAAGCCACAGACAACAAGGGAACCGTGGGTCGGCAGCTGAAGCAGCAGCGCGTCGAGGCTAAGATCCAACCGTTGGCCGAAGCTGTCACTGGAGGGAATTCATCCAACCGGGATCAGCTGCTCGTCTTCGAGGAACTGGACAGGGTCCGAACAACGAGACGTCCTCCGTTTCATCCGGATCGGTCCTCCCCGGACTCGAACGGATCGTCGCGGATGACGGTAACCAGTGATCAGTCGGGGAGTTGTTCATCCTCCGATGGATCGTCCTCAGTCGGACCTCCTCATGGTCGCTGGAGGCAGCGGTGGTGCGTCGATAAGGTCGGGCGTGAATCAGGACAGATCCGGTGCATCAAGGACTTGTGCATGCTCCGTAGCGGAAGTCTCGTCGCCACTGAACCGAAGAACTTCCGTCTCCAGATGTTCGCCAAGACAGGGAAGACCCTGGTCGCGCTCGGTCCAGATTCAGAGGACATGAGGACTGCGAGGTCATTCGGTAATCCGTTGGCTTTCCGCAGAATGCAACCGAGTGGAGTGGTTGAAACAGTCGTCGATAACCTCGTTGCAGTCACCGACCTCAACCGTGTCCTCTACATCGAAGCTCTTCAAGATGGAATGATGGATGGCGAGGTGTTCATCAAGGGCAAAACGGAGCTACGGGGAATCGCAACAACTTGGAACTCAAAGATCATCCTCACAGAGGTAAGTCTCTAACCAACTCGCCATCTGTTCCCGCCTGCGCTGCGCTTACTATACCTTTGAATGATTTGTTTCCTTTCTATCAGTTGCTCAAGGCCTTTCTCTTTGGTCGTGGCTGGGCTGGGAGCGCTTCTGAGTAGACTTCTTGAAGTAGCGCAATCTAATTTTCGGGAAGGAATGAAGGAATAAAATATTGGCAGTAGTAGAAATAGTAGTAGTAGTAGTAGTAGTAGCAGTAGTAGTAGCAGTGGTAGTAGAAGCAGTAGTAAGCGCAGTAGTTGCAGTGGTAGTAGTAGTAGCAGCAGCAGCAGCAGTTGTAGTAGCAGTAATAGTAGCAGTAATAGTAGCAGTAATAGTAGCAGTAATACTAGTAGCAGTAGCAGTAGCAGCAGCAATCGTAATCGTGCATTTATATAACAACAGTAGTGATATTGCTACTAGTGACAAAGGCTGGGTGTTCAATTCTTCTAGATCGGTTCAAAAGCATCGGTCGCTCAATACGAAACGAGCGGCAAATTCATCTGCGAGTACAAGGGCAACTTCCGAAAGCCATGCCACGTTGCGCACGATTCCATCTACAACGTCACAGCCGTCTCAGACAGCGAACGGGGTCTCGTCTTCCTCTACGACGCGTCGGGAAACCCACTCACAAGATTCGGTAGCTCACGTAGTTCAGCCGCCTCCAAGGGCAACAGGAGGTCATCCTCCGCGGGTCATCTTGTTTACCCGTCTGGACTCTGCTGGTCAAGCCACGGTCGTCTGCTTGTTGCTGATGAGGCTCTGAAGAAGGTGGTGGCCTTTGACCTGAGGAATCTCACCGCCGAGACCGTTCTTAGTGCAGCGGACGGACTCAAAAGACCGGTGACAGTTGCGTGTGACTTTCGCGACTTGAGGAATAGGATCTACGTTGCCGAGGAGGTTTTCGACTTCGGAGTGAATCAGTATTATCTGAAAATGTTTGAACAGAGGTCGTTGAATAATTGGTCGACTAGTCAATCAAGTTCCGAAGACACTAAATTTTAATTATTTTAATTTATTCAATTAATGAGTAAATTGATGAATTCGGATTCTGAGGAGTGGTTAATAATAAACAATATTAATAGGTTGAATTAATCAACTCTTCTCTTTGAATTTGTGATATTATTATAAGTAATCGAATTTCTCAGTTATATTAAGGTTGCGTATCTGAAGAAGCGATGGATAAATTGTGGTTACAGTTTGAATTACTTAAGTTAACTTCTGTTTGACGTGTAGGTCTATATTTTGAAACAAATTAACACTGTAAAAGGTATAAGATCATACTATAAGATATAGGAGCATGTTAAAAACCCGTTAGAAAACTTGGAACATAATTATTAGAACAAGCTAGATACATTATTGACTTTTTATTGTATGTCAGAACAGAAATTGCGGGATAATTGTTTTAGTTCCATGAGCAGGCCCGTCCACAGAAATTCCGGGCCCCTGGGCAGAGCAGTCACGGGCCCTAAACTATCTTTAGGCTTTATGAAGAACTTTAAATAAAAACAGGCCAGTAGAAATATGTAACAAAGGTGTGGGTCGAATGTACAAAAATGTATGGGCTATATATATATATATATATATATTATGAATTAAAATTTATAATTTACGGTAGGCCTAATCAAAGAGCATTTTTTCTAGATTTAACTGCAGCAAAATTATTTAAAATATCCTTGTTGATCAATTATTTTGGAAGATCATAAATTATTCTATTGCAAGTAGTGGCGGCGCCAGGATTTCAGTTTTGGGGGCGGAATCCTCGCGGAGGAAATTTTCATATTTCCATCCGCCAAAATTTCTGACGACCTTTTTATAGTCATTTAGTCGAAATATTTTGGAAATTTTCCATTTTCATCCGCCAAAATGTCTGACGACCTTTTTTGTCATTTGGTCGAAATCTCATGGAAATCTCGCATTTTTAGGGGGGTGGGCCTCAACGTAAAAACATTTAATTTTTACAGGTAAAGAACCGGATAGCCTTTGAGGGGGGCTTAGCCCCTAACCCCTCTGGCGCCGCTACTGATTGCAACTGCAAGAGTCGCAAGATCATTCAGTCTGTGTTGCTTCGTGACAGATCGTTGAATAGATCTACTTTTAATTTGCTTGAACTTGCTGAAAGATCTTTCAACTTCCGCATTACACTCACAAGCTCTGATGGCAAACCTAAGCCTTTCTACAATTTCGATAATAATTTTAATTTTGGGCCCGCCGCCGCCAGCAATCAACTTATGAAAATATTGTGCTGGCCCGAGAGAATTGAATAGACGTCCGGACTTTATGCGCAAATCATCTTAGAACTTTATCACTCTTCAAGAAAAAACTGAAGACTTGCAATTGTTTGTTTAAGATTTATTGTGAGCATGCAGACTTTTCTGTAACGCGCTTTAGTGCAAGATTCTGTTTTGCTTGGGCGCGTTATAGCCTAAATGACAGTTTAATAATAATAATTGACCTAAAAGGAATATTAAAATATAATAATGATAATAATAATATATAATATATAATAAATAATAATAATAATAATTTTTATTTTCAGTTTAGCCCGGGCCCCCTAAAATTCGCCGGGCCCCTGGGCATTTGCCCCCCTGCCCCCTCTCGGCGGGCCTGTCCATGAGTAGTACATGAATTCTCATCGACTTGATCCTGCATGTTAACCCGGTGTTTATTAACTTCGTAATTATTTTACAAATTTATGCATTCGTTTAATTGGTCAACTGAATTTGTCTTATATTTATTGAAATAATAATTTATCGAATTTTTCAATTATATTAAGGCTGCATGTTCCAAGAGACTTGTTAATGTCTTTCAATTAGGAAATTGAACCCTCACAAGCAGTTGATATTTTGACTCAATTTATTTTATTGGTAATTAAGAATTAACAATAACATGATGTAATAATTATAATGTTTTAATATTTATTATGTATATAATGTGTTATATGTTCAATATAGCCTACAAAATATTCTCGTGTGTTCATGTATAAAAAATTATTATGAGCATTGAGCAATGAATATGGATTTAAATCGTGGATACCACTGTGGTGAAGTAATAAAAATAACTGTCAACATTATTCCTATTTATGTATGGAGTCAACCCTGTTAATCAAAGGCCTTTCTACATTCTTCACTCTTTACAATTAGGCCTACTCCACATTAACTTATGCTTATAAACGTCGTCGAAAAATCTCACATTATATTTTCTGCCACTCCCAGCTGGCCTACGGCTTCCATGCAAATCGAAGCGAGTCACTCTCCGCTAATAACTCGTATGAACAAAAAGTTTGATAGCTGTAACAAAATCTGAAGTGCCCCGCGTATGCTACTGCTCCAGGTCTTGTCGGAGCGTGGACCGGGATTCGGATGAAAATTGTGAAAGTGTTGGCATAGGCTATAGGCTACAGATATCAAATATAGGCCTACTTCCCTAACTACCCACATTAAACTGTTTTACTCCCTATACACATAGGCGTACGAGGCGGGGGTGCAGGGGGGGCAATTGCCCCCCCAAATTCGGGCAAGTTTGGTGGTTTTTTCGGGCAAAAAAGTCGCGGACGACCAAAAAAAAAAAAAAGGTCGTCAAGTTTCGGGCAAGTCTGGTTTTTCGGGCAAAAAAGTCGCGGACAACTAAAAAAAAAGGAAAAAGATCGTCAAGTTTCGGGAAAGTCTGGTTTTTCTGGCAAAAAAGTCGCGGACGACAAAAAAAAAAAAAAAGGTCGTCAAGTTTCGGGCAAATCTGGTTTTTCGGGCAAAAATAGTCGCGGACGACCAACTTTTTGGCCGGATAAATTTTTTGGGCAGAAGTTCAATCTTTGCCCCCCCACTTCTGAAACCTCCCGTACGCCAATGCCTATACATGTAGTATAGCGGCTACCTTTGGTATTCCAAAATGGTATGGACATTTACTTTTAGAACTCCATACTTCACAAGCTAGAGCAGTGGTTCTTAACCTTTTCAAGGTAGCCGAACCCCAAGCGAAATCCATGACCATTCACCGAACCCCTCAAGTTTGAACCATAATTTTTCTTTTTTCCTCGACATACTTTGTGGTATAAGACTATAATTATAAGTATATAAGAAAAGGGTAATAGTTGCTTTTAGCGTACGTCATACGATGCTATTTCTGCAGAAAAACAACGAAAAATTACATAGGCCTATCTTATCGGTAATACCTTATATTACTTCACAGAAAGATGCCTGCCGGTGTTAATTATATATCGGGAGGTGCACTGATGCAGTCAGACAAAACTAAGGTTAACAGGATGAACAGCTTTAAATTTAATAAGGTTTCAAAAAATTTATAAAATAAAAGTTGAAAAAATAGCAGATAATTTTTCACTGAATATGTATATATTTCAGAGGACCTCTGCCGAACCTCTGGCACTGGCTCACCGAACCCCAGGGGTTCGGTCGAACACTGGTTAAGAACCACTGAGCTAGAGTCATTGCAAAAGCGATAGGTAGGCAGGCCTAAGCCTACCAGTCACAGCTTGCATAGGCTACTAAATCTGATGAGCCAAATCTGTTTTGACTTAAAGATAATTATGTTCTACCAAATAAGTTCGGTGCGTTTACGTACAACTTTTCCAATGTAGGCTATTTACATATGAATGTTAAAGAATGTTTTCAACAAGAATCTGACATAGGCACATACTACGCCACATAGGCTACATTGTACATCCCCTCACTTTACTAGGAATTCTAATTCTATCGCACCATACCTAGAGCATGCGCACTCAAACCTTCGTAGATTTCTCATGCAGGTGTTTTCAGCAATATTCCCCTCTTCATTAAACAGGTGATCAATCTTCTAAGGTTTTAAGATAATGTTGCGCATTGCCAGTGCGGCATTGGGTAATTATGACAGATGATGTCACTATTCATGAGAAATAATAATTATTAATCACTGTTAATCTGTTATTTAATCCATATCGTGTTCTTCAGTTTGTCTCGTTTCACTTAATGGTTTGATAGTAATGATATAAATGTACCATGCAGTATAATGAGAATTGCAAAAAAATAACGGGGGTGGGGGATCAGACGTTGATTTATGTGGACTTGGAGTACGTGTGTAATGAGAACTTTATTATGGTGTCCTGAGACAGCCTGAGCGATTGAACCCCACAGCTCCCCCCGCAGTTCTCACCCTGGAACTTCCATGTTCGGTACCACAGTGATTTCAAGGTATTGACCGTGTTCATATTACGCTAAGCTAGGCTAATGTGGCTATATATATATAGCAAATAAAAGTCTCTGTTGGAGGGACTTTTATTATTGCTTCTTGGGCAACCCTTGTCATCTGATGGATTGAAATGGAAGTTTATAACTGCACATATTTACCTTAATCAATAAAGATTGCTTGACTAATTAATTAATTAATTAATTGGTTAATTAATTGAATAATTGGTTAATCAATCAGGCCAGAGAGACAACACGATAACATAATGTTATCAATGACTTTTGTATGCAGGATATAATAGACCAAACAATGTGATGCATGATGAATGTGAGTGCAGTGCATGCGCACATCGGTGTCTCTGTGCTTGTCTGGGTGCGTGCGTGTGTTTGATTCGTGTGGAAGGATGTGAGTGCGTGCGTGTGTGTTAGGCGGACGCGGGAGGTCATTCTGAAGAAACCTTGACGTGCTTGGAGACGATTGAAAACAGATATTCATCAGCATTTCAAGTGAACTTGGCTGACAACAGATGAGATAAGAAGCTGCAGATAAACAGTCGGACAATTGAGAGATCATTTATTCTCTGGCTTGGTCTGCATTCTATGTAGAAACGCAATTGAACTTAGAGCAAACAAATAATTATGACACGATCTCGTAGACGTACAAGACACAAAACAATTGAATCAGAACTTAGAGAAGAGACTCTTACTGATGCCCTCTCTAAAGGTCTAAGTTGCCTACACATAATTATAATGCATACACACACATACGTAGTCTACGTACGTATGTACGTAGGCCTACGTACATACACACACACATACATATATATATACATGCATGCATACATACATACGTACGTACGTACATACATACATGCATACATACATACATACATACATAAATAGTAAATACATACATACATAGGCTAGGCCTACATACTTTTTTACGAAAAGAGGAGAACTACTACGAGGAAAGCTAAACAGAAACCTCAAGAAACGGATGATAAAAACACTGGTGTGGAGTGGGGTATTGCATGGTTCCGAAACCCGGACCATGAGAGAAGAAGACATAAAGAAAATCGAAGCGTTTGAAATGTGGACGTGGAGAAGAATGGAGAAGATCAGCTGGACGGAACACAGAACAAACGAGGAAGTGCTGGAAAGGGTAGGAGAGGGAAGACCAATGATAAAAGCAATCAGAGAAAGACATAAGAAATGGTTAGGGAATGCGCTAAGAGGAGACAGTCTGGTGAAAACGGTGATAGAAGGAAACATGGAAGGGAAAAGAACAAGAGTAAGACCACGACAGATGCTGCTGGACACGTTGATGACGAGGATTGGATACCAAAAACTAAAGGAGAAGGCCCAGCGGAGGGAAGAGTGGCGACACTGGACAGCCGAACCTGCCTAGAGGCAGAGAACTAGAAGAAGAAGAATAATACATACATACATACATACATACATACATACATACATACATATATACATACATACATACATACATCCATACATACATACATACATACATAAATACATACATGCATACATACATACATACATACATACATACATACATACATACATACATACATACATACATACATACATACATACATACATACATACATACATACATACATACATACATACATACATACATACATACATACATACATACATACATACATACATACATACATACATACATACATACATACATACATACATACATACATACATACATACATACATACATACATACATACATACATACATACATACATACATACATACATACATACATACATACATACATACATACATACATACATACATAGGTCTATGTGAGTAATAATAATGGCAAATAGATTCGGAGCTTCACTTGGCATCTTTGTACAACCTCTCTGACTTGGTACAGCTCTCGTTCATAGGCTTTGCGCTTATCCTTAGAACGCAGTTGAGAAAATAATGTGGATTGCGAGCAGGAGTAGCCTATAATTTATTTCAATGTAGACTTTCGCATCGTTGTGCAACGTATGCACAAAGATCAATTTCATTTAGATTTAATTCAAATCATTTCATTCATTGTAGCCTAACATATTGCATCATTGTGCAACACAACAAAGATTAATTTAATTTAGTTAAAATCATTTCAATAAATGGAATAAATAATTATGTGGTTCGTGTGGAAAGTGATGGAAGGGCCAACAACTAATCGATCATCTGGATCCCTGAGTGGAAATGGAAACTGAGAAGACAACGGAAGAAGAACTGACCGGGGACTGTGGGGTGAGGGGGTGCAAGTGGGACGAGGGTGAACGTTGAGAACTTGAGACCATGGATGGAGACGGACGAATAGGTTGCATTGTTCTAGGTGCAGATCCGGATGCGAAGGACAATAATTATTATCATAGTCAGGCTTACCACAAGGTAAATAGTTTATCAGGTATGAACAACTCTGATAGTCAGAGTGGTCCCTAAAATGTGGAATGACCTTTCCTCTGCTACTTACGTGTAGCAGGATCCTGGTGAGGGGGATTTGCCTGCATTTCCTCGACATTTTTCTTATCATGGACCTGCCACACTAAGAGCGCTTCTGAATTACATAATTATCTCTGCTGTGCGAGGCGCTTTGCAAATGTAGGCCTACAATATGAGATTGGATGAGTTGTCATGCAGTTCGGCGAAGACTCCGAATGTCCAGATTGCCAGCTGACCGAATGTCCAAACCGAGCCATATCCAACACTTCACCACAGTCTCTGGAGCGATCTTCCTACTCAATTCCCCACTTTTTCGTTTTCACGTCTTTCCCTTCAGGCTATAGAATTATTCCCTCTGGTGAGGGGTCAGCCACTCGGATACTTCTCCTCCACTTGTCTCTGTTTGCAGTGTCTTCTTTCTTCATTTTGAGCAGCTTCAGATCCTGTTGTATCACGTCCTCCCATCTTTTCTTCTGTCGTCCACTGCTGCATCGACCATATCCTTCGCTTGCATGATTCTTTTGACACAACTATCCTCCTCTTTTCTCATTATGTGTCCATACCACCTCAGCCAACATGGTCTCTCGTGCTTTGTCAGTGATGCACGCCACACCGAGCTTCTTCCTGATGTCCTCCCTTCGTTTCATGTCTTTCAGTGATATCCCAAGCATCCACCGTATGTTTCGTTTCCACATCATCCTTACCAATCCATGCCATCATCTTCCTCACGTTCCTCTATCCTATCCTCCATCACCTCTCGGTCTTTCTACTCGAAGCTGAACTTTCACCTCTTCAAAAACGCACTGATCATCCAGTTTCCAATTTCCACCAAAACGACATTCGCCTTACTCGGCCTTAGCATTCATTCTGTCTCCAACCCACAGGAAGCCGAACTCGGACCTTCTTTGGATTACCCTGTGAACAGCACCTCTGACTCGACGCAGCGCTCGTGAATAAGGTGAGGCCCTGCGCAAGAGAGGAGGCTTTAGTAAGCTCGTTGGTTCTATAAGAAAGTGGTCGTAAAACTGACCGGAGTTTGTTTCCTGGAGAAGCGGAAGACTAGAATAGCTGTGGAGCGATTAAAAAAGTTAGTGACGGTAGAAAGGACGAGTGTAGGCCTAGACCTACTTGTAATTGATAGCAAGTACGTGGTTTGCGCTGTGATAAGCAATCTTGAACAGAAATAGAATTTCTTTCTGTATTGTCCACTGGCCTACAATTCAACTTAACATAAGCCTGTGATTGTGGAGATGACAATAATTATGGTCAAGCGACTTCTGCTTTCAAGTACAACAAGTTAAAGCGAGCGTAAAACGCTTCAAACGAATGCTGCGTTCAAGTACAATAAAGCTAATTCAAGCATGAAGCACTTCAAACGTCTGGCGCTTTTAAGAACAATTTAAGTTAAAGTGTGCGTAACTACTTCAAATTGCTGGCGCGTTCAAGTAGCCTACCTTTAAGTTAATAGGAAGAGTCAACAAACCCTTAATGGTAAATTCCTATGACAACATAACTTATACTTTATTTTTCTAAAGATGACAAATGGAAATGTAGGCTATTATAATACCATGCTAGACAAGCCAGCGTAGGATGAGAAGCAGCTTAGAACAATGCAGGACAATCTGAATCGCTTGGACACATTATGAAGTCACCAAACACCGTCACACACCCCGGTCCTCAAACCACTTCATTGGCTAAAAACCTAAAAGTCCCTCAGCGCTTCCACTACAAAATTGTACATCTCCAATGGCGGCATCAACTATGGTTACTAGGCTATTACAACTTAAGAATGTCGCGTCGGGGTAATGGGAGTCATTCAGAAAGTCGAAAAAGTTAAATGCAGAGTAGATTATTAAAATTCCCAAGAAGTTTTGGCAGGTCATAAGGCAGGTCCATAGTAGAATATGCTGCGAGTAGAAAGTTTTTAATTAGCTTAACTTCAACTGTAGGCTATGAGTAGCCTATAAACTTCATTTGTATTAATTTTCCATTTCCTGTTTGCGGGTCAATCAATAAAATAAATGTAGCCTATTTATTTTTCAATATCATTATGGATTTTCGCAGATAATGTACGTAGGCCTAGAGCTCACAGGCCGTACGCAGCGGTGCTTATACTATGCCGAACGACTAAGACGTTTGATGATTAAGTCGCAACTGATGGTAGCGCAGTCACCGTGCCTCTCAGTCTCAGGCTCTCACGTAGGCCTAATAGGATGCAACGCTTTTAAAAACACGCAACCATTTTCAATTTGGCAGGTCATAAGGCAGGTTAAGAGTAGAATACTGCGAGTAGAAAGATTTTAATTAGCTTAACTTAAACTGTCTCAGTAGCCCACAAACTTCATTTGTATTAATTTTCCATTTCCTATTTGCGGGTCAATCAATTAATTTAGCCTATTTATTTTTCAATATCATTATGGATTTTCGCAGGTAATGTACGTATAGGCCTACAGCTCACAGGCCGTACGCAACGGTGCTTATACTATGCCGAACGACTAAGACGTTTGACGATTAAGTCGCAACTGATAGTAGCGCAGTCACGGTCCGTGCCTCTCAGTCTCAGGCTCTCACGTATACGCCTAATAGGATGCAACGTACGCTTTTAAAACACGCAACCATTTTCAATTCACCGACATGTCTTAATCAACTAATCAGCCTAATAATTCAAGTCATCAATTCTTTGAAAAAGATGCATATCTGATGGATCTTTAATTCAGCCTCCTCTTTCTACAGCCTAGGCCTAGGCTATCTCGCCAATTAACCTCACCTATAATAATAATTAGGCGACTAAAATACTCAGTAATTAAAGCTGCATGCTCTGTCCTCTGTGAGACTTTGTTTTAAATGGGGGGGGGGGGTAAATTTCGTGTTAACCCTTTAATGCCGGAGGGTAGCCTATAGGATTTCCCATATCATTTAGGCTACTACCATCTCGGCATCAAAGGGTTAAAATGAAATCGACTAGCCTATCGTTGACTATAGAGTCGATCTTTGAAAAATCATTTTAGCCTACACTCCAGACAAAACGATGGAACATTTAGTGTAGTGTAACACGTATTTTAACCACTTGCACCCACCGTTCCCCAGCCAATCGGCACAGGTAGTTCATTTAAAAACAGCCATGCAGGGGCTGGGTCTTATGCTACATAATCTTGCCACCCTTCACTCCATCAAGTCCATCCTGTCCTCTGTCACGTAGCCTAGTCTATAACATTATAATTATAGACCAATAGGCTATGTTTCAATCAATGGTTATTATGATTGTTAAGCCGAACGCACCTACATGTGCCTACACTAGTTGACGAAGATATTTCGCCAAAACTGGCACGCTCTGTTTAATTCGTATACTTCCGCCTTCCGCGGTCTATTTCGATCTCTTACAGACTTACATAATTTAAATTTGGGTTGGGCTACTTTCGCAGTAATTCCCCATTGGCGTCGCTATCGGCATTCCGTCATGCCATCACCCACGCTGAAAGTATACATGTAGCCTACATGAAAATAATGAATGAACACTTTCTATTTGCGCTCAACACTTTTTTCAGCCATAGTCCTATTATAACCTAGGCCTATGACTAGGCCTAATCAATATAGCCTATAGACTAGGTATAAAAGGTTCTATTGTTCGTACTTCCGTAGGCCTATTCTTTGTCATTCAGTGGCCGTATACATAGGTGCAATCACGTCCTAAAAGTTGGGGGGGGGACCATAATGAATCACGTCCTAAAAGTTGGAGGGGACCATAATAATAAAGTTAGGGGACCACTCAAAAGTTGGGAGGACGCGTCCCGTGGGTCCCATAGGGTGGTTGCGCCTATGGCCGTATACACCTATAGGCCTAGACCTACGGATTGATATCATAGATCAATATTTGATTCGGCCTACTACTGGCATATAATTTTTTTATTAATCGCGCTCCTATAGTTTCGTCTTACACGTTCATCGCTCCAACCTACGCACCTACGCAGAGCTCGTGAAAAATAATTATTATTGGTGCCATGCACTTGTCTTTCCAATGATGCTTTAGAAAATTTAGATAATAATAATAATAATAATAATAATAATAATAATAATAATAATAATAATTAATAATAATAATAATAATAATAATAATAATAATAATAATAATAATAATAATAATAATAATAATATCGACCGGTGACGATGACCGTTAACTCCAGAACAACACAGATTTTAGTATTTATTGTTTTTAAAGCCTGAGGGATCATAAATACCTCGGGCGCTAATTTAAAAAAAAAAAAAATAATAATAATGAGTCGCAACTGGGGACGTCCGCGAAACGTCTTATTATTATTTTAGAATATAGGCTAGGCCTCCTATTTTGCTTCAACGTCTTTCGCCAACGATTCAGCGCTTCAACTACAAAACTAGGCTATAATTTATGTCGCTTTTAGGGGTACTTTTTCCAACTGGGACCTTCTTGACGATTAGGTCCATTCCAGACAAATTTGTTTTCATCGAGAGAGTTGAAGTCCCCGAGGGATCATGTTTAGGGGAGGGTGCCCCAAGACGGGACGGTGCACAAGATGAGACGATTCAGTTTTCTCGCAGTCGTTTTGCGCGTTTATTTCTTATTAGCACTCAATGCATCGACGATTACCTTGTCCATCTATGTACGAGTTTCAGTCTCTATGCTAACCATATCCGACTTGCAGATAAGCATTTTTCGTTTTGTGCTAGTTAGCTTACGATTTTGCGATTTTAAACAATCACACAAAGTCATCACTTTGCGGCGACATTTCGAAACGTGTTTGGTGGCTAAAAACAGTAAAATATGTTACCTAACGCATGTATTTTGAGATGGGCGATAATACGTCGTGGTTACATTAAAAATTGATGCGTTCACACTTCACGCATAGAGTGCACAAGATGAGACATGCTTTGTCTTGGGCACACGTCATATTCCAATGGTAAACCGTGAAACAACTACACGTCCCGTCTTGGGCACACGTCACATACCAGTTGTATGCTGTAAAGCAACTTCTTAATAAAGACATACATACATACATACATACATACATACATACATACATACATACATACATACATACATACATACATACATACATACATACATACATACATACATACATACATACATACATACATACATACATACATACATACATACATACATACATACATACATACATACATACATACATACATACATACATACATACATACATACATACATACATACATACATACATACATACATACATACATACATACATACATATATTGCATACATGTATGTATGTATGCATTGGATGCATGCAAGCATGTAAGTATACATACATACATACGTAAATACATACATACATGCATGCATACATACAATACAATACATACAATACAATACATACATGCATGCATGTATATTGTATATACATGTATGTATGTTTGTTTGTATCTGTATGTATTGTATGTATGCATGCATGCATGTATGTATGTAGTATGGATGTATGTACGTAATACGCACATGTACGTACGTATGTATGTATGTATGCATGCATGCATGTATGTATGTAATTCAGTGCATTCAAGCTTTAGGCTACGCAGTCGATTAGTGGTCATGGATATACGCTATCCAGCGATGTACACTGCAAATAATTTTCTCTTGTGTCAATTCAATGTGGAAATCCCTCGTCCCATCTTGGGCACCCCTGTGCCCAAGATGCAAATATGTATTGTCATCAGCAAAGGTGATTTGGAGCAAATACTGTGAATCGTCCCGTCTTGGGGCACCCTCCCCTACCTCGGGGAAAAAACCGTTCAAGAATACAATTCTTTTCTCTTTTTAAGTCTCCGGGTAAGTTTTTGAAATCCCGAGGGATCTGAGATACCTCGGGTAAAAAAATAATACCTAGTTTGTCAAGGTCGGATGGGAAGAAACCAGACGGCCTAACACTGATTCCGTGGCGATCAGGTCGTTGCTTGACCTGGAACGTCACAGTCGCAGACACTGTGGCTCCATTGATAGGCCTAGCCTACTTAGCCACAACCCCCATCCGGACGGGAGGTGCTGCGGAACTGGCTGAAGCCAGGAAAAACACTAGGCTAAGTATGCACATTTGATGCAATCGTACCATTTCGTCCCATTGGCTTTCGAAACAATATTGGGACCAATCAACGCCAATTAGGGACAGGCTTTTCTCGCCGACCTGGGACGTCTCTTGGCTCAAGTTTCTGGCGAACCAAGAGAAACCAGTTACTCATCATCAATATCTTTAGGCTCAATGCCCGTAGGAGTCCGATGCCACTCTCTGTCTGAGTCTGTCTCGCGTCATGTTGCCAATCTTCAACCGGTCCGACCTGCTGACCGGACCGGTTGAAGCCGGGCAACATGACGCGAACTAGAACTAGACGACTCCAACGCAAACAAAAAACTATACAATCGTAGACCAGCCGCATATAAAATAATCGCGGGAAGAGTAATGAATAAGTGATAACACGCTGGCGTTGACTGCAAGAGGTAGCGAGTTCGAGGGCGGACATGCTTTGTAGGCTGATATTGTAGCACCATTCTGTGGTAGCACTATGTTCAGTTAGTAGGCCTGGCCTATAGTTAAAATTTGTTTATTTTGTGATCTGCGTTTGAATTGTTGAATTGTTTAAACTGCATAATTGTACAATGTAACCGGTTGTAGTCTGTCAACCGGATTGCTGAATAAAAGATATTATTAATAATAGACACTAAACTATATCAGCGCTACAAAACGATTAGCAGAATTAAATTAATATTATTTAGCCTACGATTCAACATCTTGCCAATGACGTAACTGAAATGGAGCCCGCTTTAAAAAAACTGATACTTCTCAAATAATTAAACAATCAGTACACATTATGGAATGCTAGGTAGATTTGTTAATGCGCTTAGCATGAACAAATGTCTCGATACTGCATTCTAAGCAATAAGAGCAGCAAAATACAAGAGCAAGCATTAAGGCAATTTCAATTTTATCAAATACGAGGTGGCGCTAGTGTGTCAATGTCCGCCATAACAACGTCGAGTGATTGTATATATTATGAATATTGTTTAAAAACATCGATTTTTCTTCGTCTGTGAAATGGCGAGCTGTTTATTTGTCTATCGATTTTAAAAGGTAAAAATCGATTTTTATAAAACACTTGATTTCGTAGTTTACTTCTTAGACATAAGCAGCCGCCTTGAAGAGAGATTGGTTCAATAATATCTGTCGTCGACTACAATGTCACGTCGTCGGTTGGACTATTGTGTGAAACCGGACCGAACAGGACGAGTGTTAGTTGCGAGAAAACAACCAGATGACGTGTTTTCGGACATAATTTAGTATCAGGGACCGACGTGTCGGTTAGGTTCACGTTTAGTGGCCTTGAGGGTCGGTAAGGTTCGGTCAGGCGTCGTGAGGGTAGGCTAGGGTCAGGTTAGGCGTCGTGAGGGTCGGTTAGGGTTAGGTATAGGGTTATTGTCGTAATTCGGTCCCGGATACTATAAATTGCGGTTTTTCGTGCCGGAGTTTTGTATTTTCACAAAGTTATTACGCTTGCATTTGGAGCAGAGACTAGAATTACAGTGGAGCGCGGCCTAGAAGTTTGTATCGGCGCTACATAATGATATTGTATAGACTATAGAGCAATGAGTTTACTAAACACTTTCGGCATTACTACAGTATCGGGGACCGTGAGTGTCGGTTAGAATCAGGTTAGGCATCGTGGTTAGTGTCGTGATTTGATACTGTCCACAGATGCTGCATATACTTTGAAAGCCGACACTGCAGTCTGCAGTTATGCCACACTTATGCTTTGTTTGCAGGCCGTTAATGTTGTGACGCAGATCGATCGAACTTCGAAATGAGTGAGGAAGAATCATCGTCTGTGGAAGTGCGTGGAGCGATGGAAACGAAGGAGAGGGTGGCGGTTGTGCTGCACGAATCGAAACTCGAAAAGACTTTCCGAGCCGTCTGCTTGAATGGAGCGATACTTGCCGTCGTAAGTAGACTTACCTTTCGGATAAGGTAAGGTTACTTAAGGTACATTAGGCACTGAAGGTAATTATAATAATCGTCTATTTGTGACATTTGCGGTAAGATTGATGTGTATACCAATACCTACCACACGATGTTATTAAAATGTCTAATTAGAGAAAGCTACGTTAGACACGTGTAAAAAGACGTTGCACTTTATAAATAAATTTCACGGCTTTTATTCGAAGGTGACTGAATGTGTCTAAATTAAATGTAATGAATATAATATGTTTTTATAAATGTGTATAAATGCACATAAATATACAAATTAAATTATTTAATATATGCGCATAAATGAATAAAATATAATGAAAAAAATCCACATTAAATAATGATCTTTGGCATAAGTTAACTAGGATTTCTAGATACAGTGCAATATAGATACAATCCTGCATATAATATGAATTAATGCATAAATAAATGAATTTTATTCCAGGGTTTATCTCTGGGCCTTGTCGGCACTGCGCTTCCCGACATGGGTAGTCGTACGAACTCCGGTTTCACCGCGTTGACAAAGATCTTCATCAGCCGTGGACTCGGATTTCTCGTGGGTTCTATCGCCAGCCACTTCCTGCTGAGTCTGGCCAATCAGGCGTGCTGGATAACATCGGCTCTCGTAGTGCTGGCGGTGACACTTGCGACGATACCCAGCTGCACGAGTCTAGCACTTCTCATTGGCACGCTGTTCTTACAGGGAGCGGCATGTGGAGTTGTGAAAGCAGGTGGGATGATCTAATCTTGTAGGAATTTAATATAATCTGATCCTGTAAGAATTTGATGTAATCTGATCTTGTAAGAATTTAACATGATCTGATCTTGTAAGAATTTAACATGATCTGATCTTGTAAGAATTTAACATAATCTAATCATGTAAGAATTTAACACGATCTGATCTTGTAAGAATTTAACATGATCTGATCTTGTAAGAATTTAACATTATCTGATCTTGTAAGAATTTAACATAATCTAATCATGTAAGAATTTAACATAATCTAATCATGTATTAATTTAACATAATCTAACCATGTAAGAATTTAGCATAATCTGATGTTGTAAGAATTTAACATAATCTAATCATGTAAGAATTTAACATAATCTAACCATGTAAGAATTTAGCATAATCTGATGTTGTAAGAATTTAACATGATATAATCCTTGAGCTTTTGCCTTCATTGGTCCTGCACTTTGGAATCAGCTCGCTCCATTGACAATTTCTGCATCATTAACTGGTTCCCGAAGAACATCTTGTAAAAAAACCCTACTTTTTGTCTGGATGTTTCACACTGGGAGCACCTCTGATTGGTGTGCACTGTGAGAGGCATTTCATAAATTCAAAGATGCAATGCAATACACATCAGTAGTGGCTGAATGTATCACATTTCTGCTACAGTTACTTTACATTACAATTTTCATCATGTAATGTTTACGTTTTGCTCAGGATGTGGATTCATCTGTCGTCATCATTTCTCTCGCGTTGACGTCGCGTGGGGCAAGACACTCTTCGTCTCGTTTGCGGTCGGTGCTTTCCTCGCGCCTCTCCTCCTCCTCCCGTTCTCAAGCGTCGCAATCACAAGCACTTCCAAGACCGGGTCTTCGCGCTACAACGAGGACCTTCCGTTTCGGACGTCGACGGTCTCGACACGATTGGCGCCCGTTCGGGGCGGTCTCATCGCCCCCAACATCCTCGCTCGCTTCCACCGCAAGCGTCGGAGCGTCGGGGAGGACGCGGGTGGGGTTGCGTTGGAGAATGAAAACGTCACTACGATTGGAGACGTGGAAATGTCAACAGCGGGAGAAATTGGTGGAGGAGACGAGATGGAAGAGGTGACGATTCCGCATGGAGGTGCGGAGGGACTGGTGGTTGGGGACGGTGGAAAGAAGACGTTGGGTGGTTCGACGACGACAACGAATGGATTCGTTATGGAGGTTGTCAGAGTTTCCGATGGAAAAGAGAATGGTCGCGTGAACATTTCTGTCGTTCCTTCTCCCAGCTTATCCACCGTATCACCGCGTGTAAGTGCGATATCACCGGTGGCGGTCAATGTTTCCACGTCACCTCCACCTTCCCAGATCTCCTCCACATCTCCTGCGTCGCTGACGACGAAAGCGATTCCCAAAAAACCGTTCGTTGCAGACGGAGAGAAGTTGAGTTCGGAACGGAAAGTAGCAGACAGCAGCAAGTACCGTGATGTCATCCGTGGAAGCATAAACAATGACATTCCAGCGGACCCAGAAACAAAGACTTCGACGAGCTCTCGTGTCCCGATAACATCGATCTCTTCCACGATGGTGAATTCACCGGTACCGAGTACGACTATCGTTCCATTTCCACTGAATCAAGACGTCGATTTGACGACGGAAGAGACGCAACAGGAAGTGACGATGGAATTGGAATCAGAAGTGTCACTTCCTGTTTCCAATCCAACTTCTTTTCCAGCTGGTCCTTTACCATCATCGTCCGTAGGTTTAAGTAGTCAGTCACCACTACAAACTCCTACAAGTGCAAGTACTCAGTCTTCAGCATTATCATCATCATCATCATCATCATCATCATCATCATCAACCGGTTCAAGTACTCCGACACTCATTCCGCACAGTACTCAGTCTACTCTAAGTACTCAGACTTCTCAGAAGTCGACTCATTCTCCGACTTTAGCCTCATCTCAAGCAACAACAACCAAACCAGCAACAACACCCAACAACAACAACAACGGCAACAATGGCAACACAACCCAGACAACCACGAAATCTATTTCGGTCACACGTACAACCGACGTCGCAGCAGAAGGTGAAAATCCTCCCGAGAGACGAAATCTCGGCGAGCTGTGGATGACGAAATACAGCTACTGGGTTGCCGCTATAATCGTTGGTCTCACTGCGACGAGTTTTGCTTTCTACTGGGTCCTATGCCCGCGGGTCTACCAGACCGGGATGTCGTCCAGCTCGGAGGACCTCCAACCGGTGGATCCGCCGAAAGCCGTCACTTCCTGTCGCGTCCCGGCGTTCCTTGTCGCCACGTCCTTCCACTTGCTATACGCCGGACTCGAAGTGACGTTCGCAATGCTTGTGACGTCATACGCTGTGCTGCGACTCGGCTGGAGCGGTCGGCTCGGGGTGCTCCTTGCAGCGACGTACTGGGGTCTGTTCTTCAGTTGCCGCATCCTCTCCTTCGTTCTCTTCCGCTGCGTCCGCCAGTCGCTCATGATGCTCGGCGGTCTTCTCATCTGCGTCGTCGTGACAACCGCAGCGTTCGTTTCCTTCCAGCACGAGTCGAACGCGTTCGTGTGGGTCACGGTTGGGGCGCTCGGCTTCGGAATGGCGTCCGTCCTTCCTGGAGCAACGTCGGAGATCGACCGCTTTCTCCCGCGTCAGGCCGACCTTTTCCAGATGCTCGGTTCGTCCTTCGGAGAGATGGTCCTTCCGCCGGTGCTCGGCATCGTCATGACGATCGACCATGACTCGTCCTCCGTCTGGCTCGCGTATATCGTCCTCGCAGCGTTCGTCCTCTGCACTGTCGTCGCCATAGCGATCCGTGTGCTCGTCGTTCGCTCGTCCGGCGAAGGCCGAGGAGCGCCGAGGAGCGCGAGGTCGCTTCCGTCCCTCGAGAACGACGACCTTGAGGACGTGCTCACCAACACAAACGACGAGACGGAGCTGCTCGCGAAGAGCTCGCACTCGCAGACTGGTTCTCCGTTGAACGGCGGATCGGGGAACGCGACGACGCAGGCCGTGACCCAGATGGCGATCCAGTCGCTGATTAAGAACATCAGCAACACGAAGAAGGACTGATCTCTGCCCCCTCAACCCCATGGGGAAATCCCCCCTTGGGGAAGTTCCCAGCCGGAATTCCACGTCGGGAAATCCCACAGGAAAATCCCAAGGAAAATTTCCGTCTGAAATTTCGAGTGGAATAAAATTCCATCGGAAAAATGCCGCTGTGAATTTTTGTACGGAAATTTCAAAGCGGAATTCCTGGAAAGCTCTTCAAGGTAGAATCTTCTGAAGATTTCATCGTTGTTATCGTAACAATGGACCAACTTGTGCTTCGGCTTCGTCAGGCCAAAGTACTTTTTCCACGGAGACCCACACGGAAATGCGTTCCATATTTCCGTGGCAATATTGTGTCGACATTTCTGTGTTACCGTGGAAACATGAGGTCAGCCGGCCGTGTCAACTTCTTCCGACTCTGGACTTGAGATTGTTGAAGACAAAAAATATTCTTTGTCTCGTGTTATTGTATATCAAAGACAATTTAATTATGTCGATGTGGTAAATTTCTATTCTTTAGAGATACTTTACTTCGATTCTAACTTTTTTGTGTAAACTTCAGAGCCTGTTGAGTGATTGCTTGTTGGCACACATGGGAGGGGAGGTTGGGGCAGCAGAGGGAAAATCCCGGGCGAGAATTGCGGTTGGTGTTCACCAATAGGGGTATAAAAATGCCCCCTATAGATTAATCACAGCCTGGATTCGTCATTAATTTGATAATAATATTTAATTTATGTTGAACCGTGAAGGTCCGTGAGGTTCAAGTTGAACGTAGCATTGTTCAGGATCAAATGAACAGCGATAAGGTGAACAATGTTCAGGTCGTACAATGTTCAGAACATTGAATGAGAGAGGCATTGTAGCCTCAAATGGAGGTAATGTAGTGCAAGGGAAACAAATACTTATCTTTGAATATCATCTGTTTTGATTTGTAATACTGAGATTTAAATATTTCACATGCATAATAATTGCTGAATTACTCATGGTGAATTTTTCTAACCTATAATAAGAGGTGTGAGAAATTTTCTACTGTTACTTTACACATATTATAATCTGAAGCAATTTTTATTTTCGTGCCAAAAGATGGGTCATTCCAAATCGTAGTTTGAGTTAGATACGTATCAGACATTTGATGAGTTTTGAATGTTCCAGAGTTCCATCCATTCCGTTTTATAAGCTGTTGAATTATGTAAATAATGTGGCCACTTCGCTAAATAGATATATAGAAACAAGTTGTCTAGCTGGTTGCAATGTCGATTGATTGTTATCAAAATACCTCTTATTATATAGGATCACTGTGCAGTGTGTATAAATTTGTCAGACATGACAGTCTAGATATATCGGTCAGCATTCTGTCATGGCTTGTAAATAGTTGATGTACGTACATGAGTATTACTATTAAAGCACATTTTTCAATTATATTTGATGTATAGACTTGAATATCTGACTGAGGGGCTGTTCATACATTACGTAACATTGTATGCAAGGTGGGGAGGGCCAACGGATTTATGTGATTTGTGTACGGGGGATGGGGGTCTCTAAAAATATATGTTTGTAAAATAAATGTATAATTATGACGTCCACATTAATAGCCTATTTATTATTGTCAGGACTATTATAGTCGTCCGATGTCATTTGATTACATTAGAATTAAATAATTAAATTCTGCTCATGAATATCTAAACAGTAAATCATCATAGTTAAAAAATGTCTAGCAAATGATGTTTAACAAAAATAAATAGTATCCTGCGGTAAAAGTAAATGTTTTATAGATGGTAATTTAGGTAATTAACTTTTGTAGGGGCTTAAGCTTATTTGTTGGTACGGATATATTTAGGGAGTTCGACAAAATGTACAAGTTGCAGGGGATGTGTAATCAAGAATCGTTTCTTCGTTCCCACTTGTATTTAGGGAAAATTATTTTCAACAATCCGAATTCTATTTAGCAAGAATTCTTTTGTTACATACTTGTATTTGATTAGCTCTAAACCAATGCAATGGTGAATAATTTAGTATGCTGAAGTACTAGATTACCCTAAGAAATAATACTTGCCCCCAGTTATATACTTGGTACATGCTCAGCACCCTTTACTGGTTGCCCGCGCTCCAAGCTTTATCAATTTGTTACCATGCCAACTTGGCCTGTACAGCCCTAGTTTCTGTTGGTATCTATAGCAACCTAATTAGGGTCCATCTAGTTTTCCTTTGTCCAAAAATGCTGCTTGACGACAATTTAAATTCTGATCAATTTGATTACTGCAACTGTAACTTTGTCGTGGTGTATTAAATACGTGTTTACATTACTATTGCTTTGTAACTTGTTCAGCTTTACGTGGTTTTGGGGGGTTTAGTCAACCAGTTCTGTTCAACCCACCGAATGTCGAGTACAGCAGTTACTTTGTCGGGTGTAAGATTGTAAACGTGTAATAAAGTGTTTAGCTGTGTTCGTAATCATTTTGATCAAGGTTATTATACATTTATTAGGCGTCAGTATCTAATTACACAGCATCCATTGATGGTATTGATTAATTGTGAGTCAAGGTTTTGCACCTAAGGTCCCTAAACAGTTACTAGGACACTTGAATCTATACTCTTTGCATTAGAGGTTAGCACTCGAAATGATCCGCTATAATGATGTCCCATAAGAGTACCTCACATTTTTTTTAAAATTGGCAACCTATAAATATCCTGAATTTACTGACAGGACTGTTTCTGAACAGAATATCGAACATCCTTAGTGATGTTACTATATTGTATTTGTGGGGTTCGGTGCCTTGGAGCCAGAAAGTTGCGGGTTCGAATCCAGTTCAAGGCACTGCCTAGAGACCTTGAGCAAGTCCTACGCTTGCAATTGTTCATGCGCTTCGGCGTAAAACTTCGATTCAGTGTCCGCGCTGTAGTCGGTAGCGCCTCCGAGTAGAAATCTTGAAGGGACGCTATAACAAGTGCTCATACATACAAACATACATTGTTATCAGTTGACACTCAGTCATTAGATAGCAATCTTTAATGAGAGTGTAATAATTAAGATAATTATAGAATAATAATTATATGCCAAGACAGACCAGACCACATGTAACAGCTTCATACGTCGATTTCATAATCTTTGGTCATCGTCAAACATTTACCGTCAAAAAAGATAAAAAAGTTGAACTCAGAAAAACCCGAAGACCAGTCTGGAGTGAAATCGGTGGAATTGCAAACAGTACACAATATTTCCGTACACTCCCCAAACCACATTTTCATTTAATGGAAACCTTGTACGAAACATACAAAAACGAAGCTTTTGTCATATCCACCTTGCTGCGAATAAGCACAGCACAAGTACCCTTATACTACTGTAAAATATTCCTTTACAGTACTGTAAAGCATTGATGATGTACCACGCACACGCATGGGCACCCGCACATCGGGGCAAGGGGGGCACTTGCCCCCCCCTGGAAAATTGAAACTTATTTTTCTAACTACTACTTTTGGGTTTTTAACAAATTTCTTCGCATTAAAGCACTAATGATATGAATGATACATACAGTGAAAGTCAGAAATCTATATTTAGAAATCTCTGTAGAAATAAACATTCTTTTAATTTTCTGCCTTGCATTATCAGCATCTTGTGAACAGCTGGAACAATGACCATTGACTTTTAACCCTCTGGCAGGCGCCCTTGCAAATAGTATTTTTCTTTCGATTATGGCCTACTTGATTGGAATCTCGCTGTCATGCAACCTTTCACAACTACACAAAATTAAGTAGACTATCAATAGAAGTAGCTAGAGGAACACTTGCACCTTGAAAAATGACACCTTTTGTGTTCACTTATTCATTCATTCAATGGACTTATAATATTACAGCGCCGCTTCAGGAACTCACTTTTATTATCTACTTTTTAAAAAATTAGCAAAACATTTATACGCACTAAAGAAACTATTCATATTAAAGCTGATACACAAAATGAAACTGAAAAATTTGCGTTAAGAAAACTCATTGAAAAATACTCGCGCTATTAATTTCTAGCTTTGCATTTTCAAGCTCTTGTTACTTTAAACATTTACTGTAATTGTGATCATCGAAAAAAATTTGCCCCCCCCCTGCAAAAATTTCTGCGGGCGCCCATGCGCACACGCTCAAATTGTTACTGTAAAGCATTGATGATGTACCACGCACACGCTCAAATTGCACAATAGCTAAGAATGAAGAATTGAGCAAGCATTGCAACTCAGGACTGTGAGCAATGACCACTTTTTCAGATATATTGAGGACCTCACTTCATTTTTTCCATGGAAAAAATCTGCCGTAAAAGACAATAATGATTTCTTGACAAAAAAATTTATATAGTGCCCATGACACAGCCAAGGCAGAAAGAAAGGTCACTGTACAGGAATTACACAATAAACAAGTCATACAAAAATGTTTTAGGTAGGTCTTCAGCTGTTGAAATGTTGTTTGTCCCAGAAAAGTTGAATACTACGGAATGAAAAACAAATGTTTGGCTAAGAAACAAAAAAATTAGAAAACTTGCAATATACCTTCTTGAAATGCTCCTGAAATGGTCCCTCGAAAAGTCACACGCTATAATAAGAGATATTGCAACAATTTGCGAAACGTCTTTGAATGCGATAACACACGTTATACGAGAGTGATTACAAATATTACTACAAACAGCTATTTATTATAATTAATTAGTTATGATTAGTAAATTCTGTAGAGCCGGTGACTAATGCAAAAGGCATCGGCTTGTAGTGCTACAAAAACAAACCGTAATCGAGTAAAAAACTTATCAAAACCAATTAAATGTAAATCTAATCTAAAATTTATTTAGTCATAATTTGCTTTTGGTAGCACGCAGAACATGCAAGTGAGTAGTAAAATGTGAAGCGGAAAGATGATAAAAATCTCATTTTCTCATTCTTAGAGGGCCTTCATTAAACCCAAACAAAATTTGCAATTTTGAAAATTAATACACTTCATTGAAAAATAAATTTCAAAAGAAACATCCTAAACAAAGATACACTGTAATTTCCACAACTAGAGCGAATGCCAAACCTAAAATGTTTGCAGGTGAAAAGTCCGAATGAAGTTTGCAGTCAAACTGGAAATGACTGCATGAAATTTACTAGCTGTGTGATGTAATGTAAAAATCAAACATCAGCATACCGGTAATCAAAACACATGAAAATAACCTACGCATGTAAACTTGCCATATTAATTCACTGGACCTACAGATAAAAACTTCAAACCCGTCACTATAGATGAAAGAAATCATGTTCGAGACATGAGCAGTAGGACACGATGGACATTGGACGCCCTGCATGGCTGCCAAAGCAGCCAAATTCAACTCCTCTAATCACATCATATCATCCATTCGTTCTGTGAATTGTAATCATACCACGGTTTGAAATCGTAAACCAAGATCAAAATCATTATTATAATTATTAGCAATGGGATTGCCATCTCCCAGAATTTTTTGACAAGGTCTTTGCAACATAATTTTATCATAACATAAAGACAAACTCCATCGAAAAAAAATTCGTTTAAAGAACACGTTCATCATTGAAATGTGAATGTATCAACAAAATCATGCTGTATACATGTAGATGACCTGTCTAACGCTAATATAATTCAGACATTTCACTTAACCTCTTATTTACTTTTCATTTTTTATTACAATTATCACTTCAAGTGCTTTATGACCCATCAAGCATTTTGCAAGTGGAGCTGAATACAGAAAAAACTTACATTTCAAACCATAAGCTTCCATACACCAGCAATTATATATGAAGATTAGGGTTAAACAATTAGTGTTAACACTCAATAATAAGCAACATTACTCTAGGTTACATGAAAGAGAGAGATATATTAAATGTAAAGCTAGATTAAAACTACCAGCATCTATATACGCAAAGATATGATATCTATCCACCGCGTTCCATTTCCACACAAACATCCACACTTTTTAAAGTGCAGCATTCAGCGAGAACACCTTCGAGACGACCAAGGGGCCATCCATATATTACGTATTATGCAGGGAGGGGAGGAGGGTTGCCAGATTTAGGCAATTTGCGTAAATAATGGAGGGTTATTGACAAAAGGTAGGTATGCAAAAATAAATATCTAATTATAATGACTACTTTGGCCTATCTGCAACTCTGTATTATCCTACGGTTGCCATCAGGCATTTAATTACATTATAATTAAATTCAGATCTAAACAATAAATCATAAGCTAACCAATTTTCGCTAGCAAATATGTTGTGTAAGTAGAATAAATAGCATCCCAAAGGTACAATAAATGTTAATTAACAGCAGAGAGGGAGGAGGGGAGTGTCAAAATACGAAATTTGTACATACGTAATATATAGATGGCCCCCAACCCATCGATTAAAAACATTAACTAATTGACGCTTTTATTCTGCGCAACAATCGTGTTAATAGTTAATTCGCGTTTCGTGCGTCGCTGCCGAAGCTTTTTTCACGGAAAGTCGGCCGTCATCCGCAGAGAACGTGAGCAACGTCAAGTCGACATTTCTGTGTTAGTTGGAAGACCCTGACGTGAAGTATCTGTAGGCGAATGTTGCCCCGAGAGCCACGACAAGAGGAAGCGCCCAAGACGCCCATGAGCTAGAAAAATCAAAACAGACGGTGGTGATCAGTTAGTAGAGCCGCCGTGCCTTCTCAGTGGTAGGACCCTCGACTTGGAATGGCTTCCACTTGATACGACACTCTCGCTAGAAATCCTTGTCAACCATCCCTCTCTAATCCTAAAACAGTTTTATCTGGCCGTGCTGGGGTTGGGAGCACCTCTCAGTAGTTCCCTTCAAGAGGCATCATTTAAATTCTTGTAATGAATGAATGAATGAGTCAGTGAATTATTCAATAAATCAATCAATAGATCAGTTGTTAATCGGTCAATAAGTGAATAATTAGGTGAGGAGCTCATTAAATGAAGATGTGAGACAGTTAGTGAATTAGTAAAATTTAAATAGTCTGTGATTCGTTAATCACGCATTGAGAGAAGATAAGTCAGACTTCAAGAAAAATGAATCAATATTTATCAGTCTTTTTAAGCGAATCAATTGATGAAGCTTTTACCGAAGACTATTACGCTTCTTCAAGGTTCTTGCCTCAAGACATCTGAATGACAAGAAAATTTATCAAAACTCATGTGAAACCTCTCACCTCTCATCCTGTTCACCGTGCTGGTTGAAATCGGGCTAGTAACAAAAAACAGAAACCAAATTCGTTTTTCATTCTCAGTAATGTGTAAATTCGCAAATTCATCCATTTATTCACAGATTCATCCATTTATTCACAGATTCACCAATTAAGTCACAAATTCACTCATTTATTGACAAATTCACCCATTTAGTAACAAATTTAAACATTAATTCACAAACTTTTCATCCTATTATATTCACCAATTCAAACATTAATACACAAATTTACTCATCTATAAAAATATTGATATGCCTAAATTTGCAAATTCACCCACAGTCACAATTTACCCACCGTTTCACAAATTCAAACAATCATTCAGAAATTCATCCATTCATTGAGAAATTCACACATGCAGTTTCAAATTCACCCATTTATTAATTTATTCATTTGATGAGCACTTTTAATCAATGATTATCAGTGCAATTCATAACGGTTTTTAATTAACAAGGGTACCATATCGGTACAGTATCGAGACAGCGTATTATGCTTTTAATTAACGAGGGACCAGTGAATGTCTGTATAGAAACAAGGAATAAACTAACAAGCAGGCTTCTCTTAGGTTCCTTTGAGTCCTGCAAACAAGAAAAGCATTAAACAATTATATCAACGATATTATTACCAGTACTTCGTGATTAATGAATTAATTAATTTTTGATTACAACAGACCTGTGCCACAATCTAACAAGCAAGCTTCAATCGATGTCGCATGGCAGTTGTGAGTGAAGGAATTGTATATGCATGCATGTATGCATATTTATATAGCGCCTTAACAATAACCTCACGAAGGCACTTAACGCAACTACCCGACACTTCAAAACAAGTGCGACTTAGTTCATAATTGCTCTTAAATTCTCTAAACACCTCTTAAACTAATTATTGACTACATTCCATATCACATGTACGGCAAAGCAGAAGCTCATGAACCATCATCACTATACCAGGCTGTACATCAAGCTTACACCACCGTCGTCCAAAGTCAGCGGGTCAAAAGCGAGGACATTCACGACACTGACAGCCTCTCATGCTTTCAGATTTCAAACGACTGCTCAAGAGTCTTGCTGAAGATCTCTTGAATGATTACGAGACAGTCGTCTGTTATATCGTCTGGTCAACCCCTACAGCCACTTTTGAATTATTTAACTACAGCGTCAACTTGCTAAAGTGAAGTCATTGGGGTGGTGGGGGAGAGAGGGGTGCTTCAATTATACAGTGTATAAATCAAGCCACACACAAAAGATATTACGATGAGTCAATATTTAACTGCACCACAGTTCTTGCTCAAAACGCAAAGCAATACATGAACAACAACAATAATAATAGTAAAAAGCCAATTTACAATAAAGATACTTGTTGATAAAGCACTATAAAAAACTTGCTGCTACAAGGGTGCCTCACATACAGCCAACATGCAGCCTAAGTGTAGGCCTTAGAAATCAAGTCCACCACTTGGCTGACAGCTCTCGAATCCTAACGAAGGCGGAAAAAAACAATAAAAAAGCGTCTTGAAAGCAAAATGTTACCAGCGTTATTAACCTCGGCCATCGTTCCAATGAGGTACGTCTTCATTAACTCTTTGGCGTCCGTCGAATGCCCCACTTCCTCAAACGCACTTGTCGCATAACCACCTGTGAAACAAAGAGTTAAGTCACCGTGGCAACATCAGTCTCAAGCATCAGTAATTGTCATTGGTCACCATGACGACGTTGCCAATAATTGTCACCATGGCGACATCACTAATAATTGTCACCATGGTGATATCTGTCTCACGCCCCAGCAGTCATCACAATGGCAGCATCACTAGCATGTCCCAACCATCATCACCATGGTAACATCTGCCTTGTGCATCAACAATTACTACCATGGTAACATGCATCAAGAAATATAATGAAAGCAAATACATGCAAAAAACAACAAAGAAAAAGTCAACATCACAACAGGAACTTCAAATATTCACAAAGTTACATATGGTTATCTTAGCAACATGATCAGTCTAAAACAATAACAACCATCATCACCATTGCAATAGTCAAGAATTGGATTAATTACGAGAAAAGGAAATCCTGATAAAATGAATTCTTACCGCCCTGTTCCAGTAGGACTTCTTCACCACCTGGATGCTAAATGAATAAAAACACAAAATAAACAAAAAAACTATACAATTACCAGCACCACACAGCAGTGGTTTTCAACCTTTTTCTAGTGGCAGAACCTTTCTCAAAGCACGTATTTGCTCGCGGAACCCTGCGCATTTCACACGTCCAACAATTCAAGAAATACATATATATCCTACGCTTTTAACTTGAAAAGTATGCAATACTTAGATTAAATGTATGCCACTTGCACTTTGGTGCAGTCTAGGGTATCACATTACGCCTACATATATTTGTACTTATAAGTACGTAGGCCCAGTGTACAAAACACTGGCAGAGAGCAAATGCATTTATTTCTGCTCTATTTCGCCAACAGTAGTTACTATCCATTCATCTGACAGATCGATAGAATATTGACAAATGAAAATAGATTCTATTCTGGATTGATCAGCATTGTTATGGACAATGTTTTGAAGTTTATTGCGAAATTTATGCCTGATTTATGTCTTGGATGCATCGTAGAGAGACACGTCGGCAGAGACATAATGATCCATCTTAAAACATAAATTTGATATTGATTGGATATGGAAATGATGTATGTTTGTTTATTGTACCATGTCTGTATACCAAAATGCAAAATTTAATAGGAATTGGTCTATTAACTTCAACATAAAAGAATTGTTTGGAGCTCAAACGCTATGAGTGGTGAGTTACACGACACTAGTGGCACCAAAGCTTATATGTCTAGTCTCAGCTTTGCTTGCTGCTTGTCTCTGCACCTGAAAAGGAGCTTCTGTCACAATAATCACATATCTCATTCGTGTTTCACATAATCTAATGTGATTTTCCAAGATGCAAATAATGACTAAGGACCTGTTGGTTAAAGATTCTACAGATGGCTACATAAGGCTCAGCCTTTGCATTTGCAAAAAATCGAAAACAGCTATCTGCTACCTCTGAATGAGGAAATTATGAACATGTGTACCTTCATATAAATGTAAATTTCCCAGTTTCGATTTTTATCATTATCCTTAGGGCTTGAGCGCAAAGAAATTAGTTAAAACCAAAAAGCAGCAGAGTTCTAAAATAGACACAAATTTTTCTCTTGCACCTGTGTGTGCAACAATATATATTGTGGTGACAGCTCAATGACATTTCAACACCATGAGCACATGCACATGCTTGAGAGGAGCAGCTTGGAGAAGAACAGGGCTGTCTATCTGTGCTGACAAGCAACAGTCCGAAGAATGGGTGATCCTAAACGCTCTGATGGATTCAACCCGATTCGAAAACTGGTGAATGGTTATTCAAACTCATTAGACCAAAGCTCGAGAAAATTATCCCAAAGCTCGAGAAAATTATCCCTCGAGTCTTGAATGGCTCGAGTCTATTGTGGCACATCATGGTGGAAAACTAAAACCAAACTCCAACTCCTGTGCAGACAACATAACATAGCGCTATAACATTTCTAAAAATTCGTCTCGTTGGAAGGTATGACGACGCAAAAGCAGATTAAGTGGAATCGCATTCATGCCCCCTTGTACCTACAAAATGAACTCGTGTCCGTGGTCCATGCAGCAGACATAATAAATTTTCAAGTCAAAGATCCTTTAAAAAAACCCACCGGGTACGAAGTGCAAGTCAACTCTTAATCCTAAGCGGTGAAAAAAACTAGGACTGGTCTAGCTAGTCTATAGGTACGCTGGGTGGTTCCTTAAAGTTGAAGAAAAAGACGCAAAAACAGGCGGTTTTACCTCTTCCATGAATTTCGTCACATCGTAAACGCTGTCGTGGATCGCGATCCATAACGACTTTGAATCTTTGTGCTGCTTCAACTCTTCCAAAGTTACTTTTCTCGTCATTCTTCTTCGTTTCTTCTCGAACCAACAACAACTATTACCTTTACACGACTGTTTCGTTCTTCGGTCTCACAAGCAGCCAATCACAAGCTGCAATATATAACAGCAACTATTAACCAATTATAGTGACGCCTTTAATAGTTGACCCAATTATGACCAATAAACGACTAGTTTAACTGCGCACTCCAAGATTTGGGTCAAATTGTGATGATTTTGGCCAATCAGACACAGAATTATGTCAACCGTTGCCCTATGGGAGACGCAATGCATGCTTGTTGACCTCGTATTCCACCAATTAAACGGTTTTATTTGACATCAACCTTTAAGCGCGACTGAATTTAAAAAGAACGTTCTTTGACCCGAAGTCTAAACCAACTTTCACACTATATCTTGCAATCTATTTCCCTATAGGTCGTTATTTAGCCCTCAAGCATTCATGAATAAGCGGGTGCCCTTCGCTCAAAGACTTCAGACATGGAGACTAATAGCATATAGACTAAAATCTTTGCTGCACTTAGGCTAACATTCACGTGGCAATTAGGGGAGACCGGGGCATAGTGGGATACTTAAGTTACGGCATGTTGAAGTTTACAGTTTTAGCAAAGATATTATCTTTGGTTTTAGACCATATAGGCTAATTAACAAGGAATCAGGATTTTTGTATTCACATTATGCAGGCATGTATAGGCTAATGTAGGCCTACAACATCGATTAGAATAATCTAGGCCTACTAATAATCTACGGAAAATTTGACGACTAAAAAAGTCGTCAGATCTTCGAAATTCTCCGCCCAAGAAACACTCCCCGAAATCAAATCCTGGCTACGACCTTGTAGACGGCGTCCATGCACTTATTTTCAACTCTTTACACCGTCCTTGCTGCCACTTAAGTTCTTAGGCCAGCACAGCATGGAAAGGAAGGAGTGTCCAGGCATTTCTATTTCTACACTTTAAGCACTGAGACTACCCAAAAAAACCTCGCTAGGCCTATAGTATAAAGTCAAGTAGACTACGTTCTACCGAATACCGTTATGCAGGCACGTGAAATCAACTTCTTTCAACAGAGAGCCAGTTTACATGTAGGATTTTAAAGGCAGCTCGAATCTGCTCGATCAGAGATCATGATTTATGCCAATCGGGGGCTTTACTTTGATTGAGTCAGCCACACAAACATTAGAAGACATTATCATTATAAAGAGGTCTATATACACTGTGAGCCATAAAAACCGTGCCACTTTATTTTTAGCTATAGGCCTATCTCTGTCATTTCTTTATCGATTTTTTACACTTTTTGCATTATTTTAAACAGGAATCAATACTCTAAAGGGCAGAAATAAACATTATCGATTTCATCCTACATGTAGCCTATGTTAAACTTGTCTTGCGAAACTGAAGACCCTAAAAAACACGTGTGAATCGATCAATGCTGCATTTTTACTACTTAAATGCAAACAATAATTCTTCAGTGCCTTTATTTGTTTAAAGTTTGTGTTCAAAATTACTTCCTTTTTCACGTACACATTTTTCCAAGCGACGTCGCCACTGATCAATTGCAGTGTCAATACGATGTTGTTCCAGATCGTTCCAGACGGATACGAGACACTGCCGAAGTTCATCAGTGTTCTGAATGCGCTTTTTGTACACGCGCTGTTCCATAATGGACCAGATGGAATAATCGACTGGATTTAGGTCAGGCGAATTGGGTGGCCATATCTCTGGCCCTATGAAGTATGGTGCATTGCGAGACAGATAGGGCCTACTCAATTGTTTCACGAGCCCGATGCGCCGGAGCTGAATCTTGTTGGAAAATGACGCGACGATTTTGGCCGACCACTTCCCGCAGCGCGTTCAACTGAACCGGTAGTTCTCAACTTTCGCAGAAAGTCATCTAATGTTCTTCTTTTCCAATTCTTGTTCGGAAACTCATTAGCCTAATTAATCGTCTAGAAGAATAATTTTTGCATTCCCGGAGATTTTTAATTAAAATTTTATCCTCAAAGCTCAACATTTTAAAATTTTAACTCAAATTTTCAACCATCAACTTTATTTACATTATGCTGCGAAACGGATATGACGTCATCGCGCAAGTAAATAAGTAAATCGTAGAGATTTAATTTTGCTTTCAAACGACACCAAAACTATAAAAATTGTTAAAATACCGACCGAGATATAGCTAAAAATAAAGTGGCACGGTTTTTTATGGCTCACAGTGTATAGGCTGCTGCATGTTCAGGGCTTCCGTAGCGTGCAGTAGGCCTACTACACAAAGTGTGCGGTTATTAACCCTCAGGCTACCAAGCTTTTTTTGTAACACTGACTACCAAAGGGGGGGGGGGGTGGTTACCACCCCCCCCTGGATTTTGGGTTTGGTTTCAGATATCATAACTTGTAATACACCTATGGATTCAGCATTCATTTCTGCACCAAATGGTATATTTAGGTTTAAAATATATTAAGCACCCCGAAGTTATGAATTTTTTACCGTAGGCACCCGTCGATTGCACAAAATGTAGATCTATACTTTCGCATAAGCAAAATATTAGATTCTGTGTGTTTTTAACATAATTTATTTAATTAAAAATAGTTTACATATAATAAAGTCCAATATTCAACTATAAAAACTAGTAATAAGTTAGTTTTGGTTACAATAAAAAGAGAAAAAACGTGTAAAACATGCTGAAAAACGTTTACGCAGACTTATCGGTTTGCGATGTAAAAAACCCAACATTTTCACACATTTAAATTTATTTTGAGCACTTCCGGTCATCAAATGTCAAATTAATTGGTATCAAAAAATAGCCCTAAATGCCCTCTATAGAATTACATAATTTATTTCTCTTAAAAAATAAATTATGAATAATTTTTAATAGGAAAAACATGAAACTTTTTTGAAAATAAAACACCTTTATTTATATTTTAATTTATTTTGAGCACTTTCGGTTGTCCAAAGACAACTCATTGAGCATGGAAATGTAGCCCCACATTCCCTCTACAGAATGGTGTAATTTGTGTCTCTTCATGTCAACGGACGGATAAGATACAGCCGATAATCTAAAGGGGGTGGTATCCACCCCCCTGGTGCCTCGGGTATATCGGGTATAACTTTTGAATGGTATGGTATATCATCACACATTTTAGCTCAAAATGTGTGCAAATGAATCCTCTACAGCTACCTAAAACGTCAAAATTTTATTCCTAACGAAAAAAGTTTGATTTGGGAAAAACCTAGGGGGGGGTGGATACCACCCCCTCTGGTAGCCCGAGGGTTAATGGATTTGTGCAGATTATAGAGGCGGTGCAGTAAAAAAGTGTAGAAAAGGTAGCCTAATTAATGTAGGCTTATTGCCATCCTGTTCGAGTTATGTCTAGTTTACCATGGAAAATGATAACGGAAAAGAAATTGAAGTTGTGCAGGTCTAAACTTTCATTTAAACAGCCCTGATCAGTCTAAACCGGCATTTTTCCAACGCCTATAATTATCAGTTCAATAGTTACAGCAAAGATCTTATAGAGTATTCATAATCGACTCTATAAGATCTTTTGTCAGGCCTACAGTGTGACAGTTTGAGGAAAAGCGAGCAATTTAATTTAGGAAATAAAACACAAGCAGGCTATCCAAAAGTCGTCAGCAATTTTTCCCAACAGACTATGTCTACAGTTCAAGTCGGCATAAGTCAATCGTTTATTTGCCAAGTCGATAATCTGGACTGGCCGACTAGTCAATCGTAGGCCCAACCAAAGTCAATGACTGCACTCGACTCGATCGCAGGCAGGGTAAGACCTAGCTAGGCGGTACCAAGGTAGGAAAAACCAGGGAAAATACCCTGGCTTGAAACCTTTGCCTCGGACTTTGCCCAGACACAAGAATGTCAGAATGTTTACCCTGTCGATAATTTTTTGGGGAATAAAATATCGCCTCTTGTATCCCTGTCCTGGCTGCGTTCTACCAACAAAAGGGCAAAAATGTGTGACATCACGTAGACCATACTTCTGCTGCTGATTCGCTATATTACAGCACGATGTGGTCTAATGCATTGGTCCTGAACTTTGGACACGTTCTTCGGACACGTTCTTCGTCATTAACAGTTAGCCTACTGCTAGCCTGGTATAGGGCAATACCCGAAGCACATCTTACTTTAAACTCGTTCTATACAATATACTTTCTGCTGTCTTGGTCTTTCGCGCTCGCTGCACGGGAGCGCCTCTGATTGGCGTGCACTGAGAAAGGCGCTTTAATTTACACACTGCAGGCTATACACTGCAAATGCTGTCAAAGCACCTGCAGGAGTGACTGAACGATTATCTCAATTTCCATTAAACTCTTTACTCGGTCGGCTACGTTTGTTTCCCGCGGAATTCAAAATTAAATTTAAACTCACCTAGCTTACCAATGAAACTTTTATAATGAAAACTCTTGTCTACTGTAGGCCTACTGCAACAATCAACCACTACAGAACTATCACCTTACAATCCTTACATTGTGCCAAGGGGTTCGATCGTCGCCTATCGATCCTCTAGTTGAGCATCGACACTCAACACTGTTACTAGGCAGCCTAGGCTACTGTTGATCTGTGAGAGCCTCAGAGGCGATCATGAATTTCAGTTTCCTGCCATATGATACCGGTAGGCATACCACAGAATAGCCTAATTACCTATGAAGTAATGTCGTGAATATATGCTTATAATGCATTCTTGTGAAGTTTAATTTGTAAACAAAACGAAAAGCAATTCACAACAAATGTATGAAATAGCAACTTGTAAAATCAAATTAGCATAATAATTATACTCTAATCGTAAGGCCGATATAAAATTTGTCAAAGGCATGAAGTTGTTTGAACGAGAGATAGGCTTACTGTTGACAGCAACAGAAATAGCAAAGACACAAAAGTGTTAAAAAAATAAAACGATTAAGTTAACGATCTGTAGGCTATGAAAAAATTTGTTGAAGCCTATCATGTAAACAGCAAAAGTAGAGCATTAAAACGGAAGATTCCCATTAGACTAGAGATTGGAGATTCAATCAGTTGTTTTTCTGTTTAGGTTTCTCTATAGGCGCACGACTCCAAAAAAGAAGCCAGGCTGCACAACAAGTGAGGACACTGGTTGCAAAGACTACCGGCAATATCACAAGCACAAAGAGCATGTCCAGCATCAGGTATTCGTACCACGGCATATCGAGTGCGAACGAGTGGAGGTGCTTTCCACCGTGACGAAGAACATGTTCCACCCACCAAACGGCTCGTTCCTGCGGAGTCTGTGGACGATCCTTGAATATCGCTGATCCACGTCGAATGTTCTCCAAGTAGGAAGCGTTTGAGATGATTTCCAGGATCGATCTGACCAGTATTCCTGAAGTAACTTCACGAAGCTCAATGAAACGACCGTACCCAAGGTACTCCATGCGTCGAGCGTTGTACGGTTGGTCCGCAAAGACCGGTATTCCGAGCATCGGAACGGCGTGATAGAGTGCTTCAAACTGACTGTTGGTTCCACAGTGAGTAACAAATAATTTACAGTTTCGGTGGCCGAGAAGATTGTTTTGAGGCAACCACTTCAATAGCTTTACATTCGGAGAGATCTTCGATAACCAGGTCATTGGAACGTCATTCGAAAACTTCCAGAATATTCGCTGCTCCAGGCGAACAAAAGCAGACATGAGAGTTTCGAAAGAGTTTTCATCGTCATGAATTCCTGAAGACCCGAACGAAACTACAATAAACCCTTTAGAAGTTCCATTCGCAAACGCTTCAAGATCAGCCGGCAACGGAAGAGCTGGTCGGGTAGAAAGTCCACCGACGTTGATTTCATTCGCCATTGTTGGTCGTGCGTAGTCCATGACAACATCCGTATCAATGAGCCACAGCAAGGACCTCCCTGCCAACCACGAATACGTCACTTCCGTGTTTTCCGGTAAATATTTTCTCAGAAAGCTGTCTTCCATGAAAGGAATGTTTGGCCATGCTGTCCAGTCCACAAGAGTGACTAGATTCCGAATTTTTTCGATGAAGGTCATTTTATTAGTGAAGATACCAGCCAGAGGAAATGGAACGAAAGACGGTAAGGCTGGATTGCGCCATAGCCAAGGTTCATATTGGGTGGTTAAAGTTACATAAGGAATACCGAGCTTGTACAAGATTGGGTAGAGACATCTGGAGTTTGGAAATCCATCGACAATCGCAAGATCCAGATGAAGTTCTCTTAATTGCGAGGGGAGGCCTTCGTCTTCCAATGGATTGATGCACATCTCAAGGAATCCATCCATGTTGATTCTCAGCTCTTCGATTGGCGTGACTGACATTGCTGTCTCGAGCCAACTATTCGAGTTGTCGGTTTCTGAATAGATGTCCGGGTACTTTACAGTGTAAAGAACCAACTGGAATATGTCCTTCAGTTCGTCCAAGTGGGGATAGGATTCAGGTAAAACGAGGAAGACGTTGTGACCTCTGTTCTGGAGACCGGAACCAATAGACGTAATCTCCGACACGTGACTTCGATAGGCGAATGGTAGGAGAACAACGTTAGAACAGGTCACATATTTGAGACTATCTAGAAGCACTGAAAAGATCAATCCAAAAAATCCGATATTGAAGTTTCCGATGTATGAAAGTCTCCATTTTGTCATCTTTCATCTACAACTGAATGACGATCTAAAGTTTATGGCATGTGGAACAAACACCCTGCTTCATAACTATTTAACCAGAATTGTTAATGTTGATAAATGCTTTGTTAATTACATAACACTTAATTTTGTTTGTGTTCTTCTGATATAAAAGTTTTGATGCATTGGCCTATTATATTATAGTTTATCGAAGATGCTCTCTTACTGAAATAGCAAATTATCCAGCTAATATCTTAAACGTAGGCCCTAAGTAGCCTGTGGTTTAAACAATCAACTAGGCCTACCATGCATCTGATATTTTCAAGCAGAAATATGAAAAATTGGCAAGCATAAATCATATAAAATAATACTGAAAAATAACTCATCATGTCTGATTTAATCTTGATTTAATACAAGTTGACTTGCAAAAACTGTCAGCGATGTCTCAGAGAAAAGCCTCTCATGGATATCATAATTATTATGTCAGACACATAATCACAACACGTGATTTTTTTTTATTGTTATGGCATATCTTTGTTCTAAAAACGCTATTATTAGGCTACGTCACCAGTTTTATTGGACATGATGATGCTACACTATTATCAACTTGTTCTATTGAATTCGTATTGTGATGGCTTCTCCTTGCTTTGCAATTTACGTGATCTATAGCACTTTGTTACGTCATTATCAATGTAGACCTATAGTGCTACGTTGTTAGAATAATGGCAAATAGGCCAACCGTACGTATTGTGACGATCTCTCTTTGTTCTACCAACACTTTCGTTACGACATTAGCTAGGCCTATAGTGTGTATAGTGTTACGTTGTTAGAATAATGGCAAATAGGCCTTGTGTACAGTGTATAGGCCTATTATTATTATGACGATTCCTGTTTGTTCTACAAACACTATTGTTGAGTCATTATAGCTTTGTTCAGAAACATCGTGCTGACTTGCTGTAAAGACGATAGCTTCAGTGCCGGCGCTAGGGTACCTGAAGCCCCCCCCCCAAAAAAAAAACTTGAGGCCTTCATATCTTGAGCTGTCATCTCAGCAAACTTTCTCGTAATATAAGTGTTGAAAGACTTCAATAAATGTCCCCTCCTAATTGTTAAATTTTTGGAATTTTCATGCTATAGGCCTAATGGTATAATTTTAAGCTGTCATCTTAACAAAATTGATCATTATTGATGGCATTGGATGATACTATGAAATATTTCTTAAATATTGGGGATACAAGGACTCCGTCCCAACCACAATTTGTGGGGCCATGCTCCTGTCCACACCCCAAGTCTCTCCTTTGGTTGCGTAATATTATTTTGTATGCTTTGCGTTAAAGCATAATTCGGTGCGTGGTTTCAGGAATAAACCATCGTGAAAGGTATAATTATTACCAGCTACTTTGAGGCCCCTTGCAAACTTGAGATCAGACACGTACCAAGACCATCTGGGACCCATCACAGGGTTTAATGTTTGGGCCTCACGCAGGTTTTATTTTGGAGCCTCATCCAATTAGCAATTACAATAAGTTACAATTTACAAATATATAATGTGTTTGAGAAAGTGGACGAAACTGCCTGAGTTAGTGTACATGGCTTTACTTAATTACGCCCAAAATCAGTATGATATTTGCATTAGGTCTGCTATGGCAGTGCCATATGGTTAGCTCAGGCATGCACCAGACCGTATCTGGAGCTTCAAACAAGTGCGCCGGTTTAAGAAATATATATATACAGTCACAAAATAATAGGCATAATGATCAGCTAAATTTGGGGGCCCCTTCAAACTCGGAGGCCCCCCGGCTGGGGGTACGGGGGGGGGGGGGTGCTAGCGCCGGCACTGGATAGCTTTTGTTACAAAGACCATTATTTTTTATTTTTAGGACATACAGTAGATGTATCATGTAGGACATAAAATGTTGAGCATGCCTTAATCCGTCTCTGGGTTGTAATGCATATTATGTGCGTAGTGGACCGGGGGTTCTCACAGAGACCATTGGAAGGCAATCGTTGCTCCTATGCGAATCAGCTAAAGTGATTACAATTTCAGTATAAAAATGACAGAATGATCGACCTAGGCGGCAGGTCTATAATTACATGTAGGCTATATTGTATTGGCCAAACCTTCTCATAAAAAGTTAGGAAAAAAGATTTAAGTCTTTGACATAATCGAAAACAATGCATGACGCATCTGCGCTTATTTTTATCCATTTCAGCGACTTCATCTTGTTGCAAACAATTTTTGACGTTACACTAAGACAGCAAGCAAGTAGCCTAGTCGTCAATGCATGACATTCAAATCAGGTGCTTTTCAGTTTAAGTTTAGTCGCACGACGCTGAGAAAGAAGCCAGACTGCACAACAAGTGAGGACACTGGTTGCAAAGATCACCGGCAGAATAACGAGCACAAGGAGCATGTCCAGCATCAGGTATTCGTACCACGGCATATCGAGGGCGAACGAATGGAGGTGCTTTCCACCGTGACGAAGAACATGTTCCACCCACCAAACGGCTCGTTCCTGCGGAGTCTGAGGACGGTCCTTGAATATCGCTGATCCTCGTCGAATGTTCTCCAAGTAAGAGGTATTCGACAGCATTTCTGTGATGGAATCGAAAAGCAGATCTGAAGTAAAGGCACTAAGGTCAAAGAAACGACCGTTACCTCGATATTCCATCACACGCGCCCAGTACGGTTGGTCCGCAAAGACCGGTATTCCGAGCATCGGAACGGCGTGGTAGAGTGCCTCGAATTGACTGTTTGTCCCACAGTGAGACACAAATAGCTTACAGTTTCGATGGCCGAGAAGATCGTTTTGAGGCAACCACTTCATCAGTTTCACATTTGGAGGAATTGGCGAGGTCCAATTTGCTGGTATTTCATTCGAGAACTTCCAAAAGACTCGTTGCTTTACACGAGCAAAGGCAGACACGAACTTCGCGAACGATTTCTCGTCATCAAGAACTCCTGAAGACCCAAACGATGCAATGATAAACCCTTCGGAAGATTCATTTGCAAACGCTTCAAGATCATCTGGTAGGGGACGAGCAGGTCGGGTCAACAGCCCGGCAACGTTGATTTCATTCGCCATTGTTGGTCGCACGTAATCAATGACAACATCGCTATCGACCAGCCACAGCAGCGATCTCGCTGCCAACCACGAATACGTGACTTCACTTTTTTCTGGTAAATACTTCCTCAGAAAACTATCCTCCGTGAAAGGAATGCCTGTCCAAGCCGTCCAGTCAACCAGAGTGACTAGATTCCGAATTCTTTCGGTGAAGGCCATCTTCTCGGTGAAGATACCAGCGAGAGGAAATGGAACGAAAGACGGTAAGGCTGGTGTGCGCAACAGCCAAGGTTCATACTGTGTTGCTAGACTGATGTAGGGAATGCCGAGCTTGTACATAATCAGATAAAGACATCTTGTTCCTGAGAAACCGTCGACAATAGCAAGATCCAGATGAAGTTCTCTTAGCTTGACTGGAAGGTCCTCGTCTTCCAAAGGATTCGTACAAAATTCGATGAATCCTTTGACGTTCATTCTCAGCTCTTCTATCGGACTGACAGACATTGCTGTCTCTACCCAGTTGTTTGTCTCGTCAGTTTGCGAATATACGTCCGGATACTTCACAGTGTACAGAACCAACTGGAATCTGTTCTTAAGTTCGTCCAGGTGTGGATAGGATTCAGGTAAAACGAGGAAGACGTTGTGACCTCTGTTCTGGAGACCGGAACCAATAGACGTAATCTCCGACACGTGACTTCGGTAGGCAAATGGTAGGAGAACAACGTTAGAACAGGTCACATATTTGAGACCAGCTAGAAGCACTGTTAGGATCAGTCCAACCCCGACAGAGATTTTCTTGACGACAGAAAGTCTGCAGATAATCATCTTTCACCTACAACTGATTGACGTCCTAAAAGTTTATGACATAAATTATCAAGTAAATCCTGCACAATTGAGTCTGTCGGAACTGCATAAACTTGGACACCTTTAATTCGTTATCAGAGTTAATTATGAAATCGGAAGAAATTGATCGATTTTTCAATGTTAAGACAGTGTTCCTGATTGAATCGAAATCGTGCCATACCTTATATAGCTTACCTGTAAGCCCTAGCCTATAGACCATCTCAATCGCAATTGTTTCACATCTGTATGAACTCATAAATCTGTTGCTCGTTTTCTGAGTTAATTATAGTCTCTGGAGAAATTTTAATTTCTGATACATGTACCTGGTTGAACGTGACTCTGATCATTCCTAATCATAATGTCAAATCAAACATTTATTTGGTGACAAATCAAGAATATTATCCTTGCTCTATACAAGGAAATTAAAAATGAAGTGACACAAAAGACACTGAAAGGGTCATACGGCTCCGCTAGGTAGGGCCCCCTAAAGTAGCAGTACAGTATCGTAGTCCAAACTAGACATTATTAAGCAGCAAAGCCCAACTAAATCTTAACTAACGACTCAACAACACGCATTTCGATTACAAGTAAATTGCAATGACACAAAAATGAAGTGCAAAGCTTAAATCTCGTTAGGTGGATGGATGGATAAATGGGTTAGGTGTAATTATTAGATCTCAACAGGATGGAGTGGATCAATTTCAACCGTTTGGATCAAGCAGCTTCTTGGATGCCCTAGGACAGTTTCTAACCGATCAAGACATGTGGGCTGTATACGCTACAGTCCTTATCGACGCAGCTATCGTGATTAAGATGTCACCCTTTACTAAGCTGAAGAATAGTGTTTTACACATCTATATCAACATTCCATTGTCCCTATAGATGGATAACGATATTTCAAGCATTATTTAAGTCCTATTATAGGCCTGTACATAATTCGTCTTCAAAATGTCTTCAATTTACTAAGTATCGCCTATACAACTCAATAAGAGATGGGTAGGCTAATTGAGTGTTTTCTAACCCATCTGATTAATTAGAATTAGCAATGGCTAAAGCTTCGAAATTTAGGCTAGAATTACAAGCCTATAGCAGTTTTGAAAGAACTAATTAGGCCGACTAGAATTAGAATGCACCTAATTAACTACAATATTAGAGTCTGACTTCAGGATACAAGACGAAGCAAAATATGTTGCTTAGGCTACTATTATTAACATGCAACTGAAACTATCAGACAAAATTAATATTTGAAACTGGCGATAGCTAAAACTTTACGCTCTTCCTTCACTTCCTGTTAATAACTAGTTATTTATAAGAACTCAGAGCTGTAGGCTACATTTGAATCACGAGTTCTGAAGTATTTTTTCAAGACTGTCTTTGAACGTTCTTCCTCTCACGTTTGCGACAAATCCTGCAACACCAGACGCATGGCCAATTGTGTGTGTGTGGGGGGGGGGGGGGAACAACGTGACATAAAAAAATTATGATTCCGATGCATTTGGAAAGTCTGAGAAGTCTAATTTTTCTTACTAAGTTGCCTTTGGTTTCCTTTATTTGAGTGTTGAAAAATTGAAGGAAAAAATGTGACACTGCGGTTTAGCAGATAGCCTAAAACTATTTGCTGATACTTAGGGGCACTGAGCCCATGGTTGTTGTTGTTGATGATGATGATGATAATTTTCCACAATGAAACAAGTAATCCAAACGTGGCCCAAGCAAGGGAATAATTGTTTAAGATAGGCTTAATCCTGAAAACTGCAATTAAATTTTAATTAGAATTAGACAAACTTAATCAAACCAGTCAAACTTGCATAGGGCCTATACACTGCTTGAATAAGCCAAATTAGAATTAGTCGCTAATAGCCTACAAATTAATTATGCAACTATGTTTAAAAATAAATAATAGGCCTAAGTAAAAACTCACTGACATAGGCTATAACAGTCAGTGCCGGCGCTAGCACCCCCCACGCCCCCCCCCCCATTTGGAGGGGGGGGCCGAGTTTGAAGGGGCCCCAAGGGGCCCCCCAAATTTAGCTGATCATCATGCCTATTTGTGACTGTATATTTCTTAAACCAGCGCATTTATTTGAGGCTCAAGATCCGGTCTGGTGCATGCATTAACTAACCATAGGGTTCCAAATGTCCATGGTACGTGTCTGATCTCAAGTTTGCAAGGGGCCTCAAATGTATAGCTGGTAATTATATCTTTTCATGACGGTTCATTCCTGAAACCACACACCGAATTATGTTTTAACGCAAAGCATACAAAATAATATTACGCAACCAAATGAGAGACTTGGGGGGTGTGGACAGGGGCATTGCCCCACAAATTGTGGCTGGGATGGAGTCCTTGTATCCCCAATATTTCAGAAATATTTCATAAGTATCATCCACTGTCCATCAATAATAATCAATTTTTTAAAGATGACAGCCTATAAATGTTAGGCTATAGCATTAAAGTTGGCATATCGGACAAATTTAAACAATGGAGAGGGGACACTCTGAAGTCCTAAACCACGACTAACAGCATTAAAAAAAGAGCAATTTTGTAAAGATGACAGCTTAAAATTCTACAATTACAGCGTGGAAATTCCAAAAAAGTTAACAATTGGGAGGGGACATTTATTGAAGTCTTACACTATGTCTATCAGCACTTATATTAGGCTATGAGAATATTTGCTGAGATGACAGCTCAAGGAATGGGGGCCTTAAGTTTTATTTGGGGGGGGGGCCTCCGGTACCCTAGCGCCGGCACTGATAACAGTACTAAGTTACATCTGTGAAAGTAGGCAATAGTAAAACCTGTATAAAACATGCGATCAATGATTCTTCTGTTTAAGTTTAGGTGCACGACTTCGAGAACGTAGCCAAACTACACAACAAGTGAGTACACTGGTTGCAAAGATCACCGGCAGAATAACGAGCACAAGGAGCACGTCGAGCATCAGGTATTCGTACCACGGCATATCGAGGGCGAACGAGTGGAGGTGCTTTCCACCGTGACGAAGAACATGTTCCACCCACCAAACGGCTCGTTCCTGCGGAGTCTGTGGACGATCCTTGAATATCGCTGATCCTCGTCGAATGTTCTCCAAGTAGGAAGTGTTTGAGATGACTTCCAGGATCGATCTGACTAGTATTTCTGAAGTAACTGAACGAAGCTCAATGAAACGACCGTATCCAAGGTACTGCATGCGTCGAGCGTTGTACGGCTGGTCGCCGAACACTGGTATTCCGAGCATCGGAACGGCGTGGTAGAGTGCTTCAAACTGACTGTTGGCCCCACAGTGAGTCACAAATAGTTTACAGTTTCGATGGCCGAGCAGATCGTTTTGAGGCAACCATTTCATCAGCTTAACGTTTTCTGGAATCTTCGTTGACCACGCGGCTGGTAAGTCGTTCGAGAACTTCCAAATGACTCGTTGCTCTAGTCGAGCAAAAGCAGACATGAGCATTTCTAACGATTTCTCGTCATCAAGAACTCCCGATGACCCGAACGAAACTATAATAAACCCTTCTGGTGATCCATTTGCAAACGCTTCAAGATCAGCTGGCAGAGGACGAGCAGGTCGGGTAGAAAGTCCACCGACGTTGATTTCATTCGCCATTGTTGGTCGTGCGTAGTCCATGGCCACATCCGTATCGATGAGCCACAGCAGGGACCTCCCTGCCAACCATGAATACGTCACTTCAGTGTTTTCCGGTAAGTATTTCCTAATGAAACTGTCTTCCATGTAGGGAACCTGCGGCCAGGCTGTCCAGTCAACTAGAGTGACTAGATTCCGAATCCTTTCGACGAAGGTCATTTTCTCAGTGAAGACGCCACCCAGTTGGAATGGAACGAAAGATGGAAGAACTGGATTGCGCCACATCCATCCTTCGTAGTCGGTCGTGAACGACACGTAGGGCACTCCCAGTTTGTACATGACTATGTACAGACACCACGTACCCGGGAACCCGTCGACAATAGCAAGGTCCAGTTGAAGCCGTCGTAGTTGCCCGGGTAGAGTTTCATCTTCGAGGGGATTCGTACAGAACTGGACGAACCCATCCACGCAGGATCTCATCTCCTCAATCGGGGTCATCGAAGGCGAGTTCTCCTTCCATCCAGATTCAATCCTCTCGTTGGAATAATAGTCCGGATCTTTTACCACGTAGGCGATTACCGTAATCTTTTTCCTCACTGCGTCCAAGCCCCGATAGGACGCGGGCAACAACATGCTGACGCTGTGACCCTTTTCCCTCAGACCCGCGCCAATTGTCATACTCGATGCAACGTGGCTGGTATATGGATAGGGGGCTAAAATTATGTTAGCCGAGCCACACCGCTGGACTTGAAGAGTCAGAAAAATCGCGAGCACCACGACCAAACACTGGTTGACAACTCTTAAATCGGCCATCATGTACTGCAACGTTTTTCCTAATGAATTATATCTCACCAAATAGTCGAGTAAAGTCGAGTGTTGATGTTATGGTGATAATCGTACGTGACCCACTTTTAGCTAGTCGCGCATGGCATGCAATAATTTGTGAAGCTTGGAAGAAGATGCGTAAACAAAAGCCCAATGGAATGTCTGAACGTTCAGTTTTAAGGACTTCCTGTACAGTAGTATAAACCTAATCACGCAGAGATTTTTTATCGGGATAAATAATAAAAAATGAGTACAAAATTAGCGTTTCTTAAAACCATGCAGAGCGGTACAAGCGTTGAATAAGTAATTACCGTTGATCAGTCAGATTATATCGACAACTAAAACCTCTAAACCTGAACAAACTCGTCGAAATTAACTTATCAGCATGCCTACTGAGTTTCGCATCGAGTGTAAGCTTATTTAATAAGCATGATGACCTTCATATCAAACGGTAACCCCATACAAGTTCAAAGGGCAGTCTAAATTTGTTCATGTATTATTGTCTACACACTGAGAGCAATAGAGGGATAGACACACACAGACGGACAGAGAGAGGGTTATACCGTTATAGGATATCCAGGATATACAATTAAATGCGTACTTTATTGACTCGCGAGTCACGCCAGGGAACAGATTGCCCATCGTAATAATTATTAATGTCAGTGGCATACAGTTCAACCGGCATAATAGGCCTATATAAAAACGTGACAGTCGAGAGTAATTTTTTTATCAAATAATCCGTTCGCTCCTATAGAAAAAACCCACTAGGCTATAGCCTAATAGGCTTGCGAACTTCGCATTGGAGGCCATGTGCTGTCGTCTCTATAAATCGCTTATCATCATTCTGAGTGTGCTCGAGTGAGTTTTGTCGGCAAATTCAGACAAACAAACGACTTGGGCAAAGTCCGTCGACACAATTACAAGGCAGATGGCACACAGCAGACTATTGATAACAGACACACCTACCAGTAGCCTACACAGGCAACGGACATGCACACAGGGATTTTAAGGCTGACAGAAAGAGGCGACACACATACTGTGCAAGGCAGGCAGACACAGTGAAAAGCAGGCAGACAGAGTCATACTAAGAGTAGAAGGCTGTGAAACAGGCAGGGTAGATAAAGTAGGTAGGGTGGAACGCAGGATTATTTTGGTACACAGCGCCATGTATAAAAATCGCTCTGGAATACGTACTATACACCCAGACCCTGGCGTGTCACCCTGCATTCAAATTGACAACAATGGTGAAGGTTCTCATCTGATAAATTCATTTAAAATATAAAGGACAAAGGTCGAGGCCATGACAAGGGTCGCTGCTGAAGAGCATGTAATTTTTAAGTATGCACAAAACACCAAAAGTAATGTAGCATGTGCATTTTTATAGCACCAATGTATTGCTGCTAATACAGACAGTAAAAACAATAATATTCCATATGCTTACAGAAGAATTCCTTTGCCAGATTTATCATGAAGAAAAGGCCACAGCAAATACAAATAACTATTATCCCGATTAAAGTAATCTCGATTAAAGTAATAATCATTTCAAAAATTTTGATAGCACCTTTTCAGGAGATTTATCTACTAAAATAACAATAAAATAACAATTAATACTACAATTAATACAATTACAACCACCATATTGCATTATTATGCACACTTGATTACTATATGGCAGTGGTTCCCAACCTTTTTGGACCTTCCTTAGGGCCGCTTTTTCTAAGTTGGAGGACAAGCGGGCCACTTTTTCTTAGTTAAAGGACATCAGAGGGCCACAATGCTAAAATTTACTTAACTAAAAGCATATAAAATTGTTATAATTGATTCAAAATAGAATGTTTGATGTTGTTTATGGAAGTCAAAATAAAATAATTTGTAATAGAAAATAATTATGTGTTATATCCCGTCAAAATTGTCAATTTTTTCGTATATTTTTGTTTATTCTTCAAGAGATTAGGGCCATTATTGAGGCCTGGCGGGCCATTTTTTTAGGCCTGGCGGGCCACTTTTGGCCCGCGGGCCACGGGTTGGGAACCGCTGCTATACGGTATCTTTAAATTTCTATATACTGCTTTTCAGAGTGTACAGTACACTAGTCACATTGTGCTCAATAAATGTGAAAGACTTGCTCAAGGTCTCTGCACGGTAAATGAGACTCTAAACCGTCTTTCAGCGTTACAAGGCCGTGCTCTAACCACTCGGCAATCACACCCTACGCTCTGCAACAATCACGCATATTCAACGAAATGCATTATGCAACAGATGATTAATATATGCATAAGAAAAGCACCATCACCAGTTCCTGATTTCAGCCATTTTGCGGCTGTGGGTACAAATAAAACTATGTCCATTCACCTTGGCCATTAATTTGTCCGTTGTCTATTGCTCCTTTTAAGTATAGTTCAAGTGATGTTATGTCCTAATTTATATTATGATCTATCCAGCGTAGTCTTGATCCGCCAATGCTTCTTTTCCATTCGAATCTTACATGTAATTGGATTTGGTCATCTCTCTCTCTCTCTTCATGTCCAAACCATTGAAGTCTTCATTCACGCAAGCTGTCAATTTTAGGCCACTGATTGCAAACAGTAATTTACAAAGGTGCTCAATAAATAAATACATGCAAAACAATCACCAACATCAAAGTGTTCATTGCATCAAACAAAAGAAACTCATTTTTTTTATCTACAGTCAGAAATCTTCTCACCATGCAAAACATAACAAATGATATGGAATTATTCTAACCATTGTTTAAGCATCAGTACCTAAGAAATTGACTGAACATCAATTGGTGGCGCTGAGCACTTTGCGATGTTCTTTAGCTCTTCAGTTCTTAGCAGGACTTTCTCAAGATCCAAACCAAAACAGCAAACACCTCAACAGAGTATGCTCAAACATGCAAGGCCGTCACTCTAGCTGGGCTATTAATGTGCTGACACGAACATACCAAAAACACAAATCACACGTCTATCCTCGCATATATCTACGGAAGTGTCTGCTTTCTTTGCAGCCAGAAATCACGAAAAGACAATCATCATCAGAACAATGGAAATAGATTTGCAACCTAAAAAACTACCGAAAAAATAAAAATAAACCAGTCACGTTCACCAGACCTCACAATTTTTATGTTGCGTCTCTTCAGGAGAAAGCCATGAGTTTATCACATTCAAGAGCACACAAGTCTTGGGGCATTTCTCACCTTAGCCCAATAGCCACTCATTTCTACAGGATATTGTTAGTGCAATTTTGCTCTGCCCTAGAAATTTATAGTTCTACTGCACAAAATCCTCCTTAAATAGCTGTGGTCAATACTTAAAGTGTGGAAAAAGAAGTGTCTAGAGACTCTAGACGCTCCTTACCTTTCCCTGCTGTGTAGGTCAAATAAGTGTCAGGACGGTGTTCACATTTTAAAATAAGTGCCTGTCCAGGCACACTTTAAGCCCTGGCTGTAGAGGAATATCATCAACATAACAATTAAAAAGCTAAATGTCAAAGCGACACTCGAGAAAGGAGGCATTGTGAATCACGTGACAGAGCATGGTGTGCGACGTTCACAGCGTGATAGTTTCAAAATAGAACAATTCAGAATCGTAAAAACCTTTCAGTTTCAGTTCTTTAGCAGTGATTTTTATTGTCTAACATCTTCTTCTTCAAAGTCCAACAGTTTCTGAACTTTGTCGGTCTGCAACAACAATAGAAAAATCTATCACAAACATATTATTACCAAACGGCCTTGCCCTGTGGGGCATTCAATTGAAAAGCCCAGATGCAATGGAATACAATAATAACTGAAATTTATATAGCACCACCATGAGAGAGAGAGAAAGAGAGAGAGAGAGAGAAAGAGAGAGAGACAGACAGACAGACAAAAAGAAGTAAAGAGAGACACAGTGAGAGAGATGGACAGAGACTGAGAGAGACAGACAGAGTGAGAGAGACATAGACAGAGAGATGGGGCAGAGACACAGAGATAGATAGACAGACAGTGATAGATACATAGACAGAGAGAAAAAAGACAGTGCTGATTTTCCAGTTATCACCATTCTCATTTGCCTACAGCTGCACGCATCCCTAATTAATGAATTTCACCACTTGCATAATTAGCATCTAGGCAACTCTTTTCAGAGGCTGCTTCAACAGCAGAGCCTCTATTAACACATTGACCGCCTACATGCCATGCTAAATGACTGGTTTAACTACAAGATAACTCGTAGCTGGCGGTCAACGTGTTAAATGTCCAAATACATATTTACACAAAACAAATCTAAAATCTTTTGCAAATCAAAATGTCCAGCTAAAGATATAAAATGAAAAGTCTTCTAATTTTGAAATTGCAGCACATTAGATACTAGTTAGGAGATGTCTACAGGTCAAACCAATTTCTTAGTATGACGAGACCTTTGACATCTAGTTCGGTTGGTAAGCTGCTGATAACAACACTGTGTCAAAAAATATGATTAGCATCACCCTCCTCCTTAATCAAGATTTGGACTGGCACTGCTAAATATCAGCTGTGATAGTCTGACATCTTGTAATGCATCATCAAACAACAGGATCTGTGTTATAAAATAAATCACACAAATGCTTTAAACTTACTCTAGACTTCGTCACCGACTTTCCTGACTTTGCTTCCGACACTGGAACTCTTTGAGGCTACAGAAACGAATATGAAAAAACACAATGAAAAAATTCACATAATTTATCAAAAACAAGGAGTAGTATTCACATTGCCTACTAAAAAAACAATGAATCATATTCACATTTAATTAACCATAGAACAATGAATATTCAAATCCTCTACTTAGGCCAAAAAAAAATATGTTGTGTTTCCGGTAACAGAGCCCAAAAAAATTGGGTAGGTAGGTCGGAAAATATTTTTATTTTGTAAAATATTTTTATGCAGTGACTATCCGAAAAAGTATACCCCACTAGTCTTTTTTGCACGCTGAAACAAAGTACGTGTTCTAAGCAAGTATAAACTGCCTATTTCCCGACTGTCTGCACCTAAAACTGCTCTAGAAACAGTCCTATTAATTTCATTTTGTTGACGTCTCTTATGTTATGTCAATTGATACAAATGTAAAAAAAATATTTTTTGGAAAAAAATGTAAAAAAAATCAAAAATTTTTTGAAATTTTTTTTGAAAAAAATATTTTTTTAAATTAAAATATTTTACAAAAATATTTGGGTCGCGGCCGTAAAAATGGGTCGGTCGGGTTACCGGAAACACAACAAATTTTTTTTTACGCCTTAACATGTTAACGCATATTCATATCCTTCACATACCACAACGAACATTCATAATTATAATTTACTTAATACAATGAATATTCATACTGCCTACTAAAATTCATCAATATTCAAAAAATTCTTAACCCAAGGAGCTCTACGCCTCAGTCTCTACCCTAGTTGCTGATTTCTCTGCTGGTGAGTCACAGCTGAAGTGGCGCTATATAAATGTGCAGTTAATTACAGAACTCCATTAAAAGCAGCCATGATGGGTCGTACCGGTGGAAGAGTTCTTCTAGTCGAAGTGACGCTCACAGTTGCCCGGTTCTCGCCTCCAGTGGAAGAAGGCGTGGCGTAGATGCTGTGCTTCAGCCAATTCGGGTCGTGGTATGGAGTCGCCTGCGTCACCGGAACGCGACCTGGACCGACGGACGCAACACCGACATCCCTCCGCACGACATTTCCGGTTGAGGGCGTCCCATAAATAGTGTGCCGCGTGGAGCTCTGGGCTTGACACGGCGTCGCAGGAACGCGACCTGGACCGACCGATGCAACGCTGACAGCGGTCAGCTTTGATGGAGTTGCGGATGCCTGCGTTACTGGCACACGGCGTGGTCCACATGAAGCCTTTCCCATGGTAATGATGCCTGTGGCTTTTCCAGGTGTAGCGGTAACTGGGACGCGCTGTGCTCTGCATGGAATTGGCGTGTTGTTTGCAATGTCAGCTTTGAGAATTTTAACTCGTTTTTGTGACTTGATTGGCGATGCAGCGGCGTTTTTTGCCCATTTAAAGACTGGTTCGTCGACGCGGAACGTTGAGTTTAGTTCAGACATCGTGGCAAACCTGCAAAAAAGAAATTTACGTCTTTTGCAATGATGCTCATCACTGTAAACAGTGGTCGAAAAATATAAAGGTACACTGCTATGGAGGGACAAGTGCTAATTCCACGGGCTCGTTTAGCCGTCAGGCAATGCCGAGATTTTTTGGTTGAAGAGCCGTCCATCTGGAATGACCTCCCTTCAATGCTGCAATTATTACATCTGAACAATCAAACTTTGTTTCATGAATCTCTCAAGTCTTTTTTCGCAGTGGCTGAGCTGGGAGCGCACCTGAGTAGATCCTGAAGATTAAGCGCTATTTAAGTCCATATAATTAATGAATTGTGAGCCCTGTCAGGAACTATCTGACTCTGGAGTGATTCGAGTGAAACATTGCGTCTCATATGAATTTTATTCACTCTCCGACACAATGTGCATCTAGACTAAAATAGATTTCGCGGATCCGGTCGCTATTAGTTTTTTGGTCGCACCTGTATAGCAGATCCCACCCACATGAGTTTTCCACAAAACATAATGTTCTAATAAGTTGATAGCGATATTGGTGAATAGCGAAACGACGCAACACACCTGAATAAATAAAAACCTGTGAAAAACGTTAATGGAAACAATTTTTACACCTAGGCTCAAACTTTCAAACCAGATATTATATCTTTTTATTTTCAAATTTCGTAAACACCGCTATGAAAAACCGGAAAAACGACCATAGAATGTATATTTTAAATAAGTAACTGCGTCAGTAAGTGATGATGTAAATTCGACATCATTCATTCATTCTTTCATCCATTTCAAGAATTTATTTAGCTTTAAGTCGTCTGATTGACGTCTTGCTTGTACTAGTAATTGTAAACATGAAGCCTAAACAAAACTGAAATCGCGAAAACAGCTTTCACAGGCGCTTAATCGAAATAAAGTCAATAGACAGTAGGTCAACATTCAGACAGGCAAGCAAACAAGTCTAGATGGGTGGATTTTAGAGTTTGTTTTCGCCCATGATGATGAGCGGTGGTAAACAGCGCTTGTGTCGCGATTTTGGTTTTATTTAATTAAATGTAAAAAATTACAGATGTGATTAATTTGCACGTCAAAATAATCACGTCTTGTTGGTCATGTGAGTCTATGGTCATAAAAAGATGGCGTCGCGAGGTAGAACGGAAACTTCGAAACTACAACAGAATGTGCAAGACCAACTCGATCGATTAATGCAACAACTTTCAGATTTGGAACAGTGCAAGTACGTTTAAAAATAAGTTTATATAAAGAAAAATGATGACTGTATTGTAATATATGACATGTGTTATGCTGTAATGTATGACTTGTGTTACAGTGTAATTCATAGCTTTACCTTCATTAACTGTTAGAGCATCATTTTCAACTGGTTACATCGTAATTTATTACTTGTCTTACATTGTTTGATACAGAGATGATCTGGATGAGGAGGAATACAATGAAACTAAACGAGACACGCTGGAGCAGCTGAGCGAATTCAGCGATTCGCTCAACCGAATGAAGGAAGGAAATCTTAGTTTAGTGGACGAATTAAATCGCATCCAGCTGGTAAGATTTGGACACCAGGTGGCTGCTTAGTTTTGTTGACATGACACGAGCAGACTCGGTGAAATTGAGCAGCATTGAGTGATTATTTTTATGGGGGTCCATCCAAGCAGGTGGGGGGGGGGCAGTGGCACATTGGATAACACATTGAGGTTAAACCGTAGTTTACGTTGTTTAATTATTTTCATTATCGATATCCCGTAGTTTACGTTGTTTAATTAATAAACGCCTAAAATCATGAATATAACGCGCCATAAAACGCGCTATTCCAATTTCTGAACATTCGCAACCGGAAGTAGCAATATAAACCGAAAACGCGAGAAGATGGAAGCTGGATTGACGAAAAAACGGTACTTTTTTATCCGACAACCAATTTCTTACATTCGATGACAAATATTTAGTGACGAAATAGAAGCGGGATTTTACGCATGAGGGTCGGTTAGGGCTCAGGTTAGGCGTCGTGAGGGTCGGTTAGGGTTAGTTTTAGGGTTAGTGTAGTCATTCTGCTGAAAATGAAACTGGATTGATGAAAAACGCTTGAGAAGTAGAACCTGGATAAAGGCACTTTATACCTGAAATGGAAGCTGGATAAAGGCATATTTATAGTTGAAATGGAAGCTGGATTGAACCTGGCGATCCAGAAATTACTTGTATATCATTTATACACATGCAAATAATTTAGCAACGTCACTTTTGGCCAAATAATTAAACAACGTAAACTACGGTTTAACCCACATTGATATGAGTTCGATTCCCATAGGATAGAAGTGCTTTGTAGGCTGCTATTAGCGCTGTTGTATTGCAGGGTGTCTGTTCTGTTAGTAGTTAAGACTGCTGTTAATTAAAATAACTGCATAACTGAAGGACCTACACTGTAACCGGTTGCGGTCTGTCAATCGGGTTGTTGAAAAATAAATCCACACACGAATGTTTTTACGTAAGGCGAGCATTCGTTGTGTCCCTCAGATGTGTTTTAACATCGTGAAACCTTAATATTTTTCTATTTCATGGATTCTGTGTACACAAAAAAACTTTTGCGGTTAATGCTTTTTTGTTTTGCTTCTGAAGGCCATTCAAGCTGCGATCAGCGATGCATTTCGAACGCCTGAGGTCATCCGAATGTTTGCGAAGAAGCAACCGGGTCAACTGCGAGAGAGGTTAGCAGAGGTTAGACAGACCACTGACCTTTCATTGTCTCTCTCTCTCTCTCTATATATATATATATATATCTGCTTAGCACATTGACCGCCAGGTACGAGTTAACTCGTACTACAGCCAGTAATTTAGCATGGCGTGTAGGCGGTCAATGTGCTAACAAGAAACACACACAGCTCTTGTGTTAAAATAACAATATATTATTCATTGTAATAACATTTTATCTCACGTTACAATTTATCTTATGTTACCATGCTGCTGTGTCTTCTATTGCTGTAACATTATGTCTCATGTTACATTGCATCTTACATTACGATAACTTTGTTCAGCAATTTCGTTGTTTCTTACATTACAATTACGTTGTTATTTTAATCATACAGGTAGAGCGAGATGCCAAGATAGGTAAGCTGTCGCAAGATGCTGCCGTTCTACAGAAAGTGGAAATCTTGGCAGCGTTGAAGAAGCTCGGAGAATCGCTGAAACCAGAAGAAGAGAATTACCTGCAGATGAATTCCAGCGCAAGTCTTAAACAGTTTGAACGCGTCACAAATGAACTCGGTCAGTCAATCTGTTGGATAGTTAAAACAGTCAGTTAGATTCACATTTCGGCATTACCTTGCATGCGTTACAAATTTATTTGATAGTAAATATAATAAGTGATGTACGTATAAGCAACGTTCTTCACTGGCTCCCTGTTTCTCAGCGCATCTACTACTACTGAGTTGCTGCATTTGTTTGCCACTTAAGTTGCCTCTGATGACCTTTTATAACATATTTGACCCTGATATATACCTCATAAAAAAATTTGACATTGTAAATATACCTCATTAAAAAATTGCTCTCTGGGGTTAGTTCAAGCGATGTTATTGCCCGTTGGCCATGCGCTCTCCGCTCCAGTGAAACATATCTCATTAAAAATTATTATGCACCTTGAGTTTGAAGGACTGGGTTGGCTCAATTATACAATATGCATGCTATTCCATGATGTTGTAACACTGAGTTGGCTATGCTGGCCGCTGTATAATTATCCAGTCATGGAGAATTTCTTTATGTATGTGTGTGTGTTTTGCAGGAGGTGGAGGAGTCTTGGAGGTCGCAGGGTCACAGGTCAAGGCCGCCATCGGATGAGAACAGTATTATTAATATGTAGCGGCTGTGGTACTGATGCTGCTGCGTGTCGAATATGATGTCTTGACATCTTCAGATCATTTATATAGCGGCTTTTAAGTTATGGGCCTCTGCATGGCTTCGTGACACTGGCACACGTTTGCAATTACACAGAATATGTTGGCACTGTTGATGAGATTTTTCAGTTTCACCCTGCTTATTATTTCAACGAATGATTTAGTTTTGTATCTTTGGAAGCAATTGAAATAAATGCTTGAACTTTATTTTTTCGCGTTCTTTCGCTTGATTACTTTTGACTTCATTGCATGCATATAATAATAATTATTATTGTAGTTACTTATTTTATTATTTGTATGCTTATTATTTTTCTATTAATTTTTTTCGTGGGTCATTTATTATGTTGTAGTTGAGGTTATTATTATTGTTGTCACTATTTATATTGTGCTGTACACTTATTATTTTAATTGGTATTCATGTTCCTGTTCTTAATACATGTATTTAAAGAAAATGTTGTCACCGTTGTTATTTTTATTGCTGCCATTATAATCATCATTTATTGTTAGAATTATTATCATTATTTTAGGGTCTATAGGCTACTGCATATTGGATAAATTTATGACTGAATGCCATTATGGGATTTGTTGGGTTAACCTGACGAATTATCGGTTGATTTTTATTTATATAGTTTGATGTGGATCCGTTATAAAGGTGTTTAAATGAACGCTTGCTATGCACGTGGAAGTAGGGATATGGATGTTTATCGACATCAGGAGGTATACAGGATTCCTCAGGGATTTATCTACTGCCTAATTTAACAAACAACATCAGATAATTTATTATTATTACTATTATTGAACTGTCGGCTATAACCCATCTAAACAGAAGTGGGGCGCAGTGGTGTAGTGGTGGCGTCGTTGCCTTGGAGCCGTAAGGTTCGAGGTTCGAATCCACCTCGCCGCGTAAGGACTTTGGGCAAGTCCTGCACTCACAATTGCTCAGCACTTCGGCGTGAAACTCCGATGCAGTGTCCGCTCTGCATTTGGGAGCGCATAGCAAGTGCACATACAAGTGAATCTTGTATGAAAGGCACAACAGTGGGGCACGGAGGTGTAGTGGTGGCGTCGTTGCCTTGGAGTTCGAGGTTCGAATCCACCTCGCTGCGTAAGGACCTTGGGCAAGTCCTTCACTCGCAATTGCTCAGCGCTTCGGCGTGAAACTCCGATGCAGTGTCCGCTCTGCATTCGGGAGCGCCTCTGAGTAGAGAGAGAGAGATCTTGAAGGGGCGATATAACAAGTGCACATACAAACAAACAGATTAATTTTAGGCATTAGGCCTACTCATAATAAATCTTAAACATTATAGGCCTACGTCTTCAGGTTTTTCTTGAAGAACGACAAAGAAGATGATTTGCGAATAAAGTTCGGAAGTTTATTCCATTCAGCAGCCTCGGACCAGCTAGTGGAAATTTAATGCACGATTTCCGAATTTTCTGATTGAACTTAGGCTAATTGTGACCACAAATTAAGTCACATAGCCTATAGGTTGGAGATGAAGATCGTAGTTCTCGTCTGGATTGGAGAGATGAACATGGCGTTACAAGTAAAAGGAGAACACATAAGGATATGAATTAGTGTGGACTCGGTACACCAGAATTATAGGCCTACATATAGGCCTAATAATTATATTGAAAGTTGGGCTATTCGTGCCTGTATGGGAAGCCGAAGGGTTGGAGTGATGTGATCACGAGCATAGGCGGAAAGCCGAGAAGTCATAAAAAATTTCTATTTTCGCCGCCAAAAAGTTGACCTTTTTTAGTCTTCACGCTCAACGGTTGGGGGGAGGACAAATGCACGGGCCGATCCCCCCCCCCCAACACCTCCGTTGGGGGCGTCCTCCCCTAGGTCTCCGCCCATGATCACGAGGGTCTTTTTTAAGCTTTGCAGCAGAATGGTGAACGCACAGTGTTAAGAGGTTGTATGGTGGATGCAGGAAGGCGATATAATAAAGGATTTGCTCTAATAGACCACGTGGAACAGAACTGTTAAATGCGTTAAAGCCAAATTAGAAATGAAAAAATCATTTTATCAAAGAAATAACAAATAATGAAGCAAAATATTAAGGAAACTAATTTGACATCGTTACAATTTGAATTGCTGCATTACAATGATGAAAGCCTTGTTTATCTTAAATTTTTCACAATTTTTATTTCAATCATGAAATAACACACCTTTATTATTAAATATTAGTAATAATATAAACATATACTACTTTTCTAAATAGTATCTTGGTGGCTCTATCAGCCCAATTGAAAACAATTAGAAATTCATTCATTCATTATTCATTAGATGCATTTGTATAGCGCCTCTTAAAGGGTTCTACTCAGACTACTCAGAGGCGCTCCCAACCTCAACACAGCCAAATATAGAACTGTCCTAAGACGAGAGAAGAAAGCCCGAGAAGAGTTTTTAGAGAGAGCGAAGTGTCAGAGGAAGACCATTTCAGGTTGAGGGTCTTTGGCCTACCATCGAGAATGTACGGTTCTGCATTGTGGAAGTAGGCTACGAGCAAAAAGGACTGAAAGCAGACTTTGTTCAGTCGTACGAAGGGAGCGGAAATGGCGATCGAGTACTAAGTGTAGGGCTACAGAGCGCACACATGTAGGCAGGACAAGGCCTAGAAATACTGAAACCTCTTCAATTTTAAATTAAAAACGCAAATTCACATTAGGCTAATCCATTCTGACACAATAATTAAAAAACGAAATTTTGTATGTAGGCTAGCCTATGAAGTGCACTCAAAAAAATTGTAGAGCCTATTTGAATTTTAATCCTAACTATTCCGATTTATAATGATTTTAGCAAAATCGAAAAATTCGTATTTACTCATAGAGTGTGCAAGAAAATTTAACAAATCTTATGTTGTTCGATTGGGCC